>WEIV01015781.1:146405-267142 GCA_013390005.1 Calyptomena viridis
ATGGTAAGGTTCTTGAGGTGCAGGTTGGTAAAGAACTTCTGTCTTCCTCAAGCTGACTTCCAGCCCAAAAACTCAGCAGCCTCTGCAAAGCAAGATGTTAAGCTCTGCAGAGCTGCTTCTGTATGAGTGACAGGGGCGGCGTCACCAGCAAAAAGGAGCTCACGTACAAGGTAATTCAGAGTCTTAGTGTGGGCCGTCAGACGTCTTAAGTTAAACAAGTTCCCATCAGAACAATATTGGATGTAAATATCATTATCTTCATCGAGATCATCTGTGGCCCTTTGGAGCATCATGCTGAAGAAGATTGTGAATAGGGTTGGTGCAAGAACGCAACCTTGTTTCACACCATTGGTTATTGGGAAGGTAACCCAGCAGTGGAGATAAGAAGCTGTTCTTTTAGCATCACTCCTTATTAAGAAGGCTGTCTTTACCTTACTTCCTCTGGAGTCTTATTTTGTGGTAACCAGAGGACAAGACATGGCACAGCTTTTATAGCATTTTTTGTCTAGAGAGGTCTCAAAAATATACAGGACTTGAGCTGTTTGTTATCCCGACCAGTAGAGAAATGCAGCTTCTTCAGGGGCTGAACTAAGTTGCACCAGACAAGTATTGGGGCTCACACACCAGTGCAGCAATTGGCTGTTGAATAGTATTTGTAGGTATTATTTTGCTATTACTACAAGTAGGCTTAATTTCATTGTCAGTTTTGCTTATAGCAAAGAAGAATTTAAAAGGAAGAGTAAACTTGCCTGTTGATTATCTAAGGGATATCTTTCAAATGAGACTTAATAACCAACTTGTGTTTTATCCTTTGTTTGTTCAGGTCCTAAATAACACTGCCAACTTTGGCTATGCAGGAGAGATAAATGATGTCTGAACGTCATCAGATGTTAGGCAGCCCCAGATAAATCCCAGTAAGTGGTCTGGGCAAGGGGAACACAGAGCTGAGACATAGTACATTTGATGTTGCCTCAGAAATTTAAATCCATTTACAATACATATCTTACATTTATCTTTATTCCAGAACTGTATTATCTTTATTTTTGTGGATTCCTGTTTCTTTACAGTGCTTTTAGTCTGTAATTTCAACCCCAGACAAATGTTTTGTCTTAAATATATCAAATCAGCTCCTTCTGAATCAGGACAGAATCCAAAGTTTCTGTCCAGGCATGTTTTTAAGGTAAGGTAAACAGCTCAAAACCAGGCTGGGGTGAAGCAAAATGCCAGTTTGAAAGTGCTTCTATGCCTTTATGAGAGAGTGATTTTCCAGTCTCACAAGAGCTGTTATTGTTAGTTAGATGAGGTGTGTGTACAGATGCTGTGGAATTTTCTGCTGCATCAGGTCTGTGCTTCTCTGTGCTTTGGGAAGCTTGTCTAAGTCATTCACCAAACCAGGCTTGGAAATAATGCCCAAAAATGTAGAGCAGGACAAGCTTTTCACAGCGATTTTATATCTCCCTTCTTCTCAACTGTTTTTTTTAAAAAACAGATTTTCCCAGCTCCCTTTTTCTCCCTATTCTGCTTTCCTGTCCTGTCCACTGTCTTCCCTTCTGATCAGTCCTGCGCATGGGAAATTATAAAATAGCTCCCGAGCTACTTCACCAATCAGGTTCTGCCTTATTTCTATCAAAATTAAACCTTTTTCTGCTGTGACCTGTAAAAAACCCACCGCCCCTCAGCCCCAGGTGAGCAGAGTGCACATTGGATCTTCCCATCCTTGCACACTGCTTTACCTCCTGCTGTTTTTATTGACAAGTCTTGCAAGTTTGTTATTGCAAGTGGAAGAATATAGCTTCTATTTGTCTAGCTGAAGTGAAGAGGAAAGCCCTTCTCATCCTCTTTGCCTGTGTGTTGTTTCAGTCCTTGTTAAATCCATTACACCCTGGGAGATACTCCATTTTAAAGGGTCTGAATGCATTGCTCTGTACTGATCTGGGAGATATAATTACTAGAACAAATGTCACTCATGTAATCTCCTTTAAAGAGCAGGAACCTATCTGTAAGTCACTGCTGTGGCCCAATAGGGATGATTTTACTGCAGAATATTTGGAAGAAAAAGCCCTCTTTGGAATCCAGAAAATAAACAAATATCAAATTTGATTGTTATCTCCTCTGAGAAGTTGACACGAAGATTGATGGTTAATAAGCATGTGTTCTTAATTTGCATTGCAAAATTTTCAACACAAACTGCAGGCAGCCATCAAAATAGTCAGTTCATTATTTTGTTAGCTTTCCTTTTTCCCGTTGTCTACCCACTGGAGAGAAACTATATATCACTAAAGGAGGAGTGAGAAACTCTGCTGGAGGACAAGGTAAGGGGTTGCAGTTGGTGCCCTCAGTTCTGTGTGTGGGTGCCAAGTTAGGGCCTCACACAGCTCAGGAAGTCAATGGACAGTTTTTTCTGTTCTAGAAGTATTTTTGCTTGTTTCAGTATATTTACACACACACAAAGTCAATTTCAAATTCGACAGATGGACAAGATTACGAAGGAAAGACAGGCTGCTAAAGAAAGGCAAGAAGTTATTGTCTTTGATTTATGGATTTGTTCCAGCCTGAGAAATTCAGAGCATTCTTCGATAAGAGCCATAAGTGATTAGAAAGTAATGAACTATGGAGAGGGTCAGAAGATGCTGAGATTAGATCTTTATGACTGAACAGGTCATGAAGATGAACCAATCTGTATGAAATGCTGCCTCCATGTAAGCTTCTCGAAACTGCTGATTTATTCCTGTTATCTTTACATTTTGCTTCCAAAGAGCAAGATGTGAGGAATTAAGTAGCCAAAGACAGGGACATTTTCACTCAATGTTTCATTAGTTTCTGTATGTTTCTGGTTTACTTTAAACCTGTACAGATGACCATTTTTTCCTTGTTCACCTTCTCAGAGATTCATGTTTAAAAGAAAATTCATAAAACATTTCTGAGAGGGGAAAAAATTCTTAGGTTAAATTCGAAATCTCTTTTGATCTCCCTGAGATTTAATCATTGAAAACTTTCAGTGAAAAGGGAAACTATTATACCTACATTAGACCAAAGAAATAGTATTGCAGGTCTCAAAAGTCTTCAGAACTTTTTCTTGTCAAGAATAGATGATCTCATATTAAAATCTGTTTCTGTTTATTTCAATATCTGCACAGTTGAAAGTTTCTTATTCCACTTGTAATTGTCCCAGAAGGGTTTCAAGCAAAGGTGGTTCTTAGTAGCAGCAACACTGTTGTCACTGTGATGATCTTGGGATAGAAGTGAGGCCGGATTAGCAGTAGTGCCTTTCAGTTAATCACCTACTGCTCTGCTCCATCAAAAGATAATGCCAAGCAGCTTGTGCTGTCCTGGATTAGAATTCTCTGTGATTAATATATGAAAACTCTAGCAGTTACCTTGGGATGTGGAGTTAAATGTTACATACAGACACCAGAAGACACCGTCCAAGTCCTCATTACATTTCTTTTATTTTTAACCAAGAATAGATGAAGAATTATTTTCCCTATTTTCTCTTGGAGACACAGTTATGCTGCTGTGTACTGGCTCTTTACTCAGGAAATGTGTACAAGAGAGAGCAGTTGGGTCTAGATTGCCCAAATCTCATTGTGGCTGTCTCAAGGCCATCTTCTGGTGTTTGGATTTCTGGTATTATTTTAAGTGCTATTTATAAAAAATTAAAAAATAAAAAGTTAAAAAGTTTTAAAAATCCTGAGGACACCAAATCTGGGTAACTTTGATGCAATTAGGATGCCAAATTCTGTAGGCTGCTTTAACAACCTCAGCATCTTTGCAGGACAACAAGTTAGTACAATTTTTGTAGGACCTGAGTGAAGAACGGTATAGAATATTAATGAATATTTCACAGATCCTTTGTAATATCTTATTCCAGCTTTGTAGAATCCTTAGACTAGTAAAACTCTGAAATTCTTTAGTGCCATTTGGTCAGACACTGCCTTTTGTTACACGACAAACTCACAGACCCCTGGCAACTGTATATTCAGAGAGTCATTTTGAAGATTTCAGTTCTGGACAGCCAGACACCATCCTCATGGATGTAGTAGAAGCACTGTGTTTGCTCTAGTGAGGAGCCTTCAGATTGACAGCTCTTGACACAGTTTGTAAAACTCTTCTAGTCCCAAACCCAGGACCCTCAGAAGTGCCACTTGTTTTCTCTGCCCTGCAATACTTATGCTTGGCAGGTTTGATTTCATCCTTTCAGCTTTACTTTGATTCAGCTACAAAGGGCAGTGTGTGTCCTTTCCCAGGTAGGAGTGGTCTCCACCTGTTTAAATAGGAAAAGACTTTGTCTATCCTTTATGGCAAAAGTAAGCAGTGAGGGCTTCAGGCTTTCTTGCCTTCCCCCGGAAAAGTGAAAGTGCTCAGTTTCTCTGGCCATATCCAGCCACACAGATGTGACCCCCCTTTGTCATGGGATCATTTGGAGGAGCTGAGCACAAACACAGTTGCCGTTTGCCATTCCCAGGCTCAGAAGATCTCAGCCATCTGGGTGGAATGTGAATCTTGATGATCAGTCAGGTGTCACAGGACCTATTTGTGTTTGTGCTTTCTGTAGGCAGCTTTGTTCCATCAGATTAAGCTGGGATTCTTTCCAGTTGAGGCATCTTGGTGCAATCAGCTATTATAATTATTTGTCTAATGCTAGCAGTGTGCTGGGGACTTTAACTCAGAACAGAGCTCTTTGTTTCTTCTCATATGGCTGTAAAATGATCGTGTGGTTTTATGGGCTGGTTTTGCTCACCAGACTCCAGAAGTGATTGTGCAGAAGGAATCACTCAGGAGCACTGGGTTTAGGCCAATGAATGGAACAAGACATTGGACTAGATGCACAAAACTTGCCCTAATTCTTGGGCAAAGATCCATTGCACAGATTTGGAGGAAAGTTGTAGGAATTTCACCAGCCCAAGTCTATCAAATCATGGTGAATTGACATGGGTTTTCTGATTTGTAATGGATCCTCAAAGACATCAAAAATAGTTTCAGGTATGAGTAGCAAATAGGTTGACAAAGAAAGAGATCAGTTTGCATAATTAGTAAGTTACTTCAAGCCCAGACCAAAAAGTCCAACAACCCTCTGCACACCTCAAATTGTTGTCTGTGATCTATTGTTGAGACAAATTGATAACTGGATAAAGTTGAAAAGATTGTTTAGAGTCATTATTTTAATTCCTGCCCTTAGAGAACTTGGCCAGATTTGGGTTGGAATTTGCTTTCTATAAGATGCTAGATGTGTACTTGGATTTGGCAGCTGGTGACTGGGAACTGCTGTATGACAGAGCCTTCCCACCCAGCTGCCTCAGAAGGCCTCAAGAGTGTTGTTGGAATCCGGGAACACTGGGTGCCTGTTGGCTCACGTGGGGCCTCCAAAATGCTCTAAGGTGGCCTGTCAGGTAGGGCAAGAATATCATTACTTACTGCTATTTGGTTTACTTCAGTTTCTGATGAGACAAATTAGCAACCTCACAGCCCCAGATCAGCCATCTTTAATCTTTTAAGGCTCCTCTTCTCCAATAGCACAATAGAAAAAGCTTTGATAATTATGCACCAACCCATCTTAGGCTGCACAGCTCTGCCTCCTCAGCCAGGGCTGCCAGGCTTCTCCTCCCTGGTTACTCAGCCAAGTTCCCTTTATAAGGCCTTTTAATTGGCTCGTTAGTGTAACCTGAGGCTACCTGTCCTGCTCGGCTGCCTCACTAATGAGGCTCAGCTGCCTTTTCTCACACCCAGGCAGGCTGGAGAGGGATCTGTAAAACCTGGGCATGTGGATTTCAGAGCTGTTCCCTCCAGTGCCCTGCTAGCCTGGCCTCTCTGGCAGCAGTGTCACCAGTGCTTTTGCACAGGCACACATCTCATGCGCTCCTGGGCATTGCTCCTGGTTCAGACAGCAACTTTGCTCCTAAAAACCCATCTCTTGAGAGAACATACAGATAGTATACACAGAGCACTGGGAGTGGGCATTGCTGCTGTAAAACCAAAGAATGGGCCTTTGTGTGAATTCATGGGATACAAATGCTACTGAGAATTGTTTCCCTGGACACCAGTGAGAACAGAAGTAGGTTCACAGTAATAGTGTGTTGGGATTTCTAGCACGAAACCCAGCATTAGTCCTGTCAGACTTTTGGTACCCGTGCAATGCACATCTCCAGAGGGCAATCAGGTGGCTCAGGCTGCTGAGGAAACCTGTGGAGATGGGTCTGGCTGAGCTCACTGCCCAGCAAAGTGGGGATGGTGACTTTGGGGCAGTGACACCTTGCAGACCCACCTGATGGACAGTTACCCTCTGCAGTTGTACAGAGGTTTGGCCTCTATCAGCCACATGCAAAAGGGGCTCAGTAGCTCTCTTATTGTGTTTTACATGCTCCTTGGAGTTTTGAGGGCTGTGTAGTGAGGAGCTCACTTGAGGTGGGCCAAGCCAGGGCTTCAATGTCTTTCTCTCCTACAGCTGCTCTTGGAGAAGGAGCTCCTCTGTTCATTCAAGACCAACAATGAAGAGGCTGGCAGAGTCCTGGGAGCTGTGAGCCAAACCCGTGGGAAGAATTTGAGCAGGCAAGCTCAGAGCATTTGTAACAAAACAATTTTTTGTTGGAAAAAGTTTTTCCCCAGACAGTGTTAAATAGCTTGAAGCATTCACTGCTACAATTTAAAAATATGAAGTGAGAGGTCATGTGCTTGCTTGGATTAATAGCAAGACTTTTCATAGTAGATTTACAGACAGCAGTTAAAAACATGAGATGATTTCCTTTTGTGTTTGTTGGTGATGGGAAATGCCCCTGTGTTGCAGCCATGGAAATAGCCCTGTGATGTGGGGGTTTGTCAGAGCAAGGTCGTCTTCAAAGGGAGAGGAGGTGTCTGTGCTGGCTGTGTGTGAAGCAGCACCACTCCAGTGAGTCCATCCAGGAAAGGTGAACTTGAACTGAGCCATTAAGGGAAAATGGAATGTACTGTAGGAGAGGGGACTGGAAGAGTTTGGCTTGTTTAGTCTGGCGCATCACAGACCAAGAGACGAGCTGATTGCTGTCTAAAAATACCATATGGGAGTACAGAGCAGTGAGAAAGGAATGCATTGGCTGAGAACAAAACATACATTAACCTTGAATTAGTCTAGTCTGGAAATAAGGCAGTATTTATCCATTAAAGCAAGAAGATTTGGGAATATCAAATTGAATAGCATTCATGTCAGAATAAGTGTCAAAAATACTTTCTATTTAAAGATGCATCTTGGAGCATACGTGAAGGAGATGATGTGATGTATTGGCCTCTGCTATCAGGGTATGGGGCTCAGTGTCCCACCCACGTAGTGACCCTGTGTTCCCACGTAGCCATTACTATCATTATCCTGGAGTAAATGTGCACTGGATGAAGAGTCCTCTTCAGATGCATTCTGGCTAATCACTGACCTGTGAACAGATGCACCTTTGAATCAGAGGACAAAGAGCACTTGCTAGAGAAAGGAAGTTTTTCCAAAGCCTTGATGTGCCTCTAATATAAATTGGCAGTTCCTACAAAGGGCCAAAATTTAGGGAGGTGCAAGGAGTCATTGAATGTTTCAATGCAGAATTAAGCTACTTAATTAAAAAGGCTTGGAAGGGGTATAAATTCCAATGCTTGAGTGTATAGGTGAAACTATGCTAAATGGGGATTAGTCTGAAGCCTTGGATAGAAGTGGTAGAGTAACATTATCCCTTGTTTAGCTCCTGTAAGGCTTAGTGCATCTTCACTGAAGCACCTGACACAGGGAATTGGCAGACAGAAGTTTTTGGATTAGATTTCTTGAGCAGCATCAAAGTCCCCAGGGTCCTGTTATTTCCAACTCTTTCACTCTGTAGCAACCTGGAAGTTATATAGGGCAGGAATTTCATCAGCTTTTGTGTTCCAAGGGATGATCCTGTATTGCTCTTAAGGAAGCTAGAGCCTGTCATTTGACAAAAAGTAATTCTTTCTCTTCCTGCCTGTCCTCTGGGGCAGAGGCTTTGCTTATCACTGTTGGAGAAATGTGCACCAGCCAGATCTGCCCCATTCAACAAAGGGGCCCAGGCAGGAGCCTCTTCATGCCCCAGCTCACAGAACTGAGAGTAGGGGTCAGCCTCAGTATTGACACCAGAAATGATCTGACTGTGGCCCTCAAACAATACTGTTAATAAAAGCCTGACCCTGAGCTCTCAGAAGCAAGGAACAAGCCCTTCTGGGCCAGTGTGCTCCCAGAATGGCTCATACAGCACTGCTGGTGTTACCAAGGTGTGGGCTGTGCCACCCCTGGGCTGTGTCCCTGCTGCATCACCCTCTGCCAGGGCAGCTTCCTGCCTGCCATGCAAGCTCTGATGAGCCACTCTGCTAAATGGCATCAGAACAAGGCTGAAGCATGATCATTTCCCCCAGATTTTATTTTCGGGAGTTCTGAGCACATCTGGTGCCCCGAAGGCTAAAGCTGCTGCTGCCTTTTGGGAAACTCTGGTGAAAAGTAATATCTCATCTCTAGGAGAAGACAGCAGTCACACAGCACAGCACATCAGGCACTGGCTTTCATCATCTCTGCAGACATCACTAAATCACACAGCACACCCTTTAAAACAAACACTGTATAAGGGCTTGTAAAATAACAATACAAAGCAGATCTTAAATTTCCCTGGTGTCAAACCAAGCCAGTTATACTGGCAAGACTCCAGCTTTTAAGATGCACACTTGTGTGAAAGTGTCTCACTGTGGACAAGACTGGAAATACAGTCCCAGCTTTTCATTTCTCCCACATCATAAAGAAAGGGACAAGTTTTTCCCGCAGTTGCAGGCAGGAGTCCTACTGAAATCATGAAACAATTCTGTGGGCACATCCTGATTTCAAGCTAAGGGGCACGGTCCTCACCTCTACCAATCCCTTGGCTCCATTTTCTGAAAAGTCCATGGAATGGGGAAGGTGAGAATCCGTAAGGAAATTGCAGGAGTGATTCACAGTCATTGGTGTTGCATTTTCAGGAAGTATTGAACTCTAATATCACTGTTCGGCTGTGGAGGGAAGTGGTGCTGGTTGAAAATGCAGTGTTTGGGATATAAACCCATCTAGCTTCTAATGTGGGTTAATTTCATTATGTGTAATGTTTCTAATATGGATTAATTATGTCATTTCAACTGGATAAAATATCCTCCATTTCTATCCTAATCTGTTCACCAGCATTGCTCCCAAACCTCATGTGATTGACACCTTTTTCTGATGGACACACACAGAAATCACTTCACCTGTCACCTGAAACTAAAGGAACATTGACATATCAAATTGCAACAAACCTACTGCCCCAGAGTTGCAAGCCTGGATGGTAACATTTCCTTGGATCTCCGTGAGAGTGGTGGTAGGGCATCACTGTGCTCTGGACACTGCTGTCCCCTGCTCCACGTTGGTGGGTCTCAGCCTCAGACAGGTCTCTCTCCTTTTCTTCTACTTGCCCTCCGCTGCCACTGGGAGGATTTTGGGGCTCTTGCTCAGCTGGGATTGATGCTTTTGCAACAGCTGCTTCTGGAGAGGGGCAGGAGGGCATCTGTAAGATCAGAGCATACACACCCATAGTTACTTGATCACCCTTGATCATTTGCATTTATTACTATTAGAAAGTTCCTCTTCCTGGAATGATGCTCAACAATCTACTGTTCCAGACCAATTCTGTTATTTGGTAATGGGAATCTAGTCATTATACTGCTTTTCTCATGTTGAAATGGATTTTGCCATTGGCATACTGGGATATTAGATGGGCACAGGCTGCTTTGCACTATCAATATTTGAAAAATCCTCTTGTGTATGTATTATTTGGTGGCACTTTTCTATTCATTCTTGCTTTTTATAGGTGGTGGAGTAGCACTGAGTAGCCTCAGGGATGAGTGAGGAGTGTATGAGAACAGGTCCTGAGAAGTCTGAATGAAAAAGCAGCCCTAGCCAAAACAGCATGACTTGGGAATTCTGCTTCTCTTAAGGGATAGGGAAAGATTAAACATGTGATTTCTAGACTGTTTACCTCCAGCAATTAGTCCTGTATTGATAGAAGATTAATCACGTCTTTTCAGTGCCTCTTCACTAAGTTTTTGTTTTTTCCAGTACAGTTTGATGTGTGGAATGGAGTTATCCCATGTTAATCAAGGAGAAGACCCATCCCTGTGCAGTCACTGATAAGGAATTATCTTGTAAAATAACAGCAATGAACTCAAATTGCCCCTTGCTGCCCATCACTGCTCTGCTTTTTATAGTAATAATATAGTCCATTAAAACCTACAATCACTGTAATGTTTATGCATTATTGGGGAGATAAATTGCATAATTCTCATTTTACAATTTAAATGTAATTAGGAGCTTACTAATGACTAAAACCTGAATTTGCTAGACTATCAGTTTTTCTAACACTTGCCAAAATTATAGATAATTACTTAGAGCTTACAATAATTATAAGTCCATCTTTTAAATAATTAATGTGCACTTTCATGGTACAAAACAGCTAGTAATCAAACGACCTCTGGCTTTTACAGCAAGCCCATGCAATTAGTCTTATTGTGTAGGTCTGTAGAAATGTCCCCATCACAAGAGTCTGTTAGGTTGGCAGGCTTGCTAGTGATGACTGGGGTGTTTTATGGTACCAGACAGTGATTAACACACAGCAGCCTTTGGAGATGTGGGTAAGGACAAAACCTGAGTGCATTTCCCGAGCCATGGGTTGCAAATCCAGAAAAGTAATTACAAGCAAGAGGAGTTTGAAGTAAAGTTCTGCTGTCTTTTGGGCTGTCAGATATTCTGCCAAGGAGATTTTTCAAGTCCATTCATGTTCTGCATCCTGTGACTCTGATCATCAGCCCCAGAAGGAACCAGCAGCCTGTCCTGGGGCGTCTGCATGGTATTAAACCAATGACCTTTCTTTGTGGTAGCACCTTTCACTGCTGCTGTAGTGTGGAATCATAGAGCCATCCAGGTCGGAAGAGACCTGCAAGATCATCCAATCCAACGAATCACCCAGGACAGCCACTGTGACCCCTGAACCCCTAAACCACATCACCCAGCACCAGATCCAGATGCCTTTTGAACACCTCCAGGGATGGTGACTCCACCACCTCCCCAGGCAACCCGTTCCAAAGTCTCACCACCCTAAAAATGACAATTTTTTCCTAATAACTAATCTGAATCTCCTGTCTCAGCTTAAGGCCGTTTTCTCTGGTCCTCCTACTGCAGGCACAGCAGAAGAGACTGGTCCCCATGTCACCCCAACCTCCTGTCAGGTGGCTGTAGAGAGATCCCCCCTGAGCCTCCTCAAGACTAAACAAACCCAGCTGCCTCAGCCATTACTTGTAAGACATATTTTGTAGACTCTTCACAGCCTTGTTGCCTGTCTCTGGACATGCTCCAGCACCTAAATGTCCTTTTTAAAGTAAGTGGCCCAGAATGATCACAGCATTTGAGGTGCAGCCTCAGCAGTGCCAGTGTAGGGGGACAATCACTTCCCTGGTCCTGCTGGCCACACTATTCTTGATACAGGCCAAGATGTCAGAAATACCATACAAATTTTTTTTTCTCCATAGTCTCAAAAATCAATAGGATATCATTGGGAAACAGATACCTAACTTGTGAAGCTCATAGGTGTCTGCTCACCAGATGCATCTGTCCCAAATTACCTTAACTCCTGTGCTTACCATTACCAGGAGGTGAAGCTTTCTTGAGAACCTTTAGCCTATGTACAGAAACCAGAGGGCACAGGACTGGCCTGATTGGCTTAATTGGAGCCTATGAGCCTAAAAAGGTTTATAAACTCAGCCCTGTCTCCCAGAAATGCACCATGTCCTCTCACTTTGCCTTTTCAATATCCAAACAAAAGATAAAGCCAAAGCTGATAACAGCACTGATTTTGGTATTTGTGTTTTCTCTGCAAACTTGTCTCCTAGACAAAGCTTTATGATACTATTTTCTAGGAAGAAACAAGACAAAAGAACAAAATGAAGCAGCTCTACAGAAGGCAAAATCAAACCTTAAGATGAGTTTCAGCACTTTTAGGGTAAATGTATGGATTTCAGCAGTGTAAATAGCGGAGTGTAGTGGGCTATAAATATAGTCCTGTATTTGTAATAGTGTAAGTGCAGTGTTCTTGTCAAACTGTTGTTCCTCAGCTCAAGAATCTGCCCTTTGCCTCAATACCCCACACCTCTCTCTTCCCACAGCCCCAACACCTGTAGCCAGGCAGGTTGAGGAGTTCCTGCCCTCTGGTGAGACATCCCCAACAAGCAAACCACTGAACTTCTTTGGACCCCTGTTTACCTGTCTCTAAAATGAGAATTACAGTAACAGTTACCCAGCACACCAGGGTGATGATGGGATTAATTAATGTTTACAAAGACTTTTAGGTCTTCAGATGAAAATTGCTACAGTATATAAGTGCAAAGTAATTATGATTATCATTAGTTTCATTTGCATGTATAGACTGTAATTAGCTGTAGATTGTATTGCATTGACTGAATAATTTAAAAGCTTTCTTCATGAAGGTGTCACTTTAAATGTTTTTCTATTTTGCATTTAATAATACCAACATTAGCTTCTTTTTCCCTTTCCTTACCTTCTGATAGTGACATATCCTACGTAGTTGGTTATTGGAGCCCTGAATATAAAGTAGTCTATTTTTTTCTTTCCTTCAGAATAGAATAGAATAGAATAGAATAGAATAGAATAGAATAGAATAGAATAGAATAGAATAGAATAGAATTCTGTCCTGATTCAGGAGCTTATTTAACACTGCAGGATGCCCTGGCAGGTCCCTCCTGTGCCAGAGTGCCTCAGGCTCAGCACCCCCTGGTACTCAGGGGTGTTCTCAGGTCCCCTCCCAAGTGCCCCGTGCACAGCGATGCTGTAGATGTGACAGGTTAAGTGTGTCCATAGCTCTTGTGACAGTTGTGTTGAGTACCCCCTGCATATTTACTTTGTGACTCCACTTCTTATTGAACATCTAAAAGATCCTTATTTTCTCTTCTTCTCTGCACATCTTTCAGCATAAAGGAGTAAGAAAGAAGAAGCAAGAGCTAGAGACTCCTTCTCTGGGTTTGTGTCCCTTCAAATGCTTCTCAAGCCTTGTTTTTCAAGCCCATGTGTCACGTGTGAAGCTACTCACCTTTGCTAGACATATCCTCAAGGTGAATGCAAAAATACTCCTTGTAGTAACTCCTGTTCTCTTGGAACTGAATAGATTCAAGGAAAAGAGATGCATCCCCCGGGTTGTTTCAACACTCAGCTGCAATTACAACCAGGTTTATCTGCTTGGAACTGGAGCAGTTGAGGAATGTGGGTACCATGGGCACCTCTGTAGTCTGAGGCAGGACGAGGACAGGGCAGTACCTTTTACTGGTGTAGGTTATATGGGGAGCCATGTGGCTCAAATTTAAGTACCTCACTTAAATGCTTAAAAACGCTGAGCATCCGTTGGTTTTGCTCTGCACCTTTTGGACACATGGACATCTAAATTGCTTCAATGTCTAAAATCCATTTGGTCTGATCTCAGCACGTGTCCACTCACTGTTGGAAATGGAGGCAGGAGCTAAAATCCTGTTCCACAGTGGTTCCTCTGAAATTCGAGGATTTGTCTTCTAAGAATGTAACAAGCACTAGGTTTTTGGGATCTATGAATCCCAGGAAGTCAAACCCAGTTTGTTTGTTTGTTTTTTTAGTGGTCCCAAACCCAAAGGCCTGTCTTTGGAGCATATTTGAGATTTTTATTTTATGCTGTGAAAGCGGAAGTAATTGTGCTTCTTTAAGCAAACACAAAAAAACAGACTTAAATTAGTATCTCTTAATTAGGCAAAGGAGAAATTGTTTTGTGTTACATGTCAGAATACACACATGTTGACAGAAGGCAGGAGCTGTAGCTCCTCTGTCCCTCGGTCCAGATTCAGCACATGTGCCATGAGGTCCCTGCACTGGGACCCCCCCATGGCCCCTTTTCTGTTTGTGCTCACTCTGCATCCAGTTGAGCTTCATGCATAGGACACATCTGCTGCTCTGGCCTTTCAATGTCGCAGCTAAGAAACAGTAAAATATGTCCAATCAAGTGGCATACTCTCATAGAAGTTTCTGATTCCATAGTTTCATAGTCTGACCTCCCGACTTTAGCTGAAGATCTTAAAATCAATGTAGAATCATAAAATGTTTTGGGTTGGAACTGACATTAAAACTCATCTCGTTCTACCCCCTGCCATGGGCAGGGACACCTTCCACTATCCCAGGTTGCTCCAACCTGGCCTTGGACACTTCCAGGGAAGGAGCAGCCACAGCTTCTCTGGGAACCTGTGCCAGGGCCTCCCCTCCCTCCCAGGGGAGAATGGTGGGCCACTGCAGTAGTAAGCAGTCACCTCTGAGATGACTTCAGTGTCTGTCAAAATGTGGAGGGAGAGGGTCAGAGGAGGGACCAGGCTCTTCTCAGTGGTGCCAAGCAATAAGACAAGAGGCCATGGGCAGAAACTGATGCCCAGGGAGCTCCTCGTGAACAAGAACTGAGTGAGCACTGAACAGGCTGCCCAGGGAGGGTGTGGGGTCTCCTCACTGGAGATATTTCAGAATCATCTGGACACAATCCTGTGCCATGTGCTCTGGGCTGACCCTGCCTGAGCAGGGAGGTTGTACCAGATGAGCCCACTGTGGTCTCTTCCAGCCTTACTCATTCTGTGATTCTGTGACTTTGGAGCAATGAAGAAGACCACTTGAATTTGCTGTGAGGGAAATGCCTTTGTTGTCCACTGCTTGAGCTAATTTTACAGTTGACAATGCTATCCATCACTTACAAGTAAGTACCTTGAAAAACTCATACTGCCTACAGTCATATCTGGAACTCATTTTTTTAAAATATGTTTGTCCCTCTGAGTAAGGGAGACACAACACTGTCTTCCCATCATTACCAGTGAGGAGCAGAGGTGTGGGAAACCCATGGAGAAGCACAGTTAGGACAGAACAGGACTAAGGGAAGAGGAGGCATCTTCAAAACACTTCAAAAGGGGAAGAAAGTAATTTGTCCCTGTTATCTGCAGCAGATACAACAAGGACCTTTAGGCTTTATATTGCAGCCAAGGAGACTCAGATTGCTGCTGTGAGAAATACACGGAGAGGCCTTACAGCTGGGGCAGGGAATGTCCCTGAAACACAACACTGGGATACAGGAAAATAGCTGAGGGGGTTGATTATCAGTTGTTCTGAAAACCCTTCTGGCCATGCAAGATGAGACTGACTGGATCACTCATGGTTTGAGTCACAGGTCAGTTTCTAATCCCAGGACTTGCCTTTTTCATGTGTTGAAAAATACATAATTTATACATCAAGTCTGGGTAGAGACTTTCCATAGGGTGATTCATACAGGCTAAATTCAGGCATTAAACGAAAGGAACATGGAACATGGCAGTTAGGGCCAGGTAACTCAGAAGTGTTTGAAGGACTTTTTTTTTCATTTTATGTTTTGAATAGCAATTTTGGGGCACTCTCTCTGGTTCTGCTGCCATCAATGAGAGCTGCCACTAAGCACTACAGTGAGGTTCCCAAGAGTAAAATTTGCTGAGATCAAGCTGGGGGCTGTCTCTTCTTCCATTATAACAACAATGTGGGCACCCCTAGTCTTTTAACCACCAACAAAAGAGAGAATCCACAATTAAAAGCATTTTGGGTTTTCCTAGAGCGATGAGTCAGCTTTACAATGTGATAACTGAAACCCAAATCTTGTTCATATATTTGAAATGACTACAGGAAATCAAGTTATCCTGCAGGTCTGTTCATACCAATAAGCTCTTAGTTTCTCTTCCTCTGCAGCAAAGTGCACAGTGATAACATAGGAAAGGTTTGGATATCTCCCAGTAATAAGCTGGGCGTGTGTCCAGTGTGCAGCCTTGGCCAGAACTACTTAGCACACTCAAGTGTAGAGACTGAAAGAAATCAAGAGTTGTTTACTCTATCTGTAAAAGTGAATCAATGGCTTGTTAATCCATGCCAGCGTCATTAAAATTAACTGTATCTGAAAGAATGAATGATTTTATGGTGATGGATAATCCACCTAGTGCAAGAAGTTGTTAGAGAAGATGTAGAACCTGGGAACGCAGTAGAAGTAGCTCATCTGAGAAGACTGTTGTCAGCAGTGCTTTTACAGGCAGTTATGCAGGTTGAATTACTGTGGAGAGAAAGGGCAGGAGCATCAGCTGCCCCCACCTGGCATAGTTGTGTGACTTGAGTGGAGATGCAGGGATTTCTGTCTGCTGAGGATCCAGGTGTGAACCAAAGGCAGAGATGAACCTGCAGAGACTTCAGTGATTTCAGTGGGTGGAGACTGCCAGGGTATAAAGTGGTACTGCTCATCCCCCTGAGCCTCACCACCCCCAGGTATTCCTGAGGTGTGACTATTGCTCCTGGGAACACTGAATGGCACTGCACATCCTCATCTTCCTGGAGGTGTTTATTCATGTGTTCTGTCTGTACCCTACCAACACTGCATTGATATTGAGGTAAATCAGGGCCAAAAGAATTAGGCTAAAAAGTGGGTGCAAGAAAGATCTTCCTCCGTTCCCTTTAATAGAATTCCTTATTGGCTCATCCCATGGAGATGTTAAGTTTCCCCACTTAAACTTAATTGTGTAAGAATGGCCACATGAGATCAGACATTCTCCTCTCCAAAAACACGACCTGGTTTGGAGAATGAGACATGAGTGTATCGAACTTTCTTTTTCCCCATGTTTTTTCTCCATGGGGTTTCAGGACATTGGCTTGGGTTGTGGTTGTTAAAACAGTTCAGTGTCATTCCTGGTCAGTCCCAGTTCTCTAGTTTGGAGTAGGAGATGTTGTTGTGCTGTATTTTGCGAAGAGAGGCTGGAGCCATCTCTCCAGGTTGCTGGCATTAGGTATGAGATAAGAAGAAGAATATACACAAGCATGTTTTTTTGAAGTTGCACTCCCAAGCAGAATAAATGAGAGTAATTATTTGGGGCCTCAGTATTCAGATCACATCTTCTTGCAAGCAGTCTGTTGTTGCTGTAATTAGGCTTAGTTTACAAAATCTTTCAGTAGCATTTTATAAACTGCCTGGTGATTTTTTAAGTGTCCAGTTACCTTTAAAACAAAATCATTAAAGTCTCTGATGTTAGAGGCCTGAGCAATTGTAACCTGAAGATCTTAGATAAGAGTAGTTAGCCTCAGTCAGACCTCAAATCGAATCAGACAGAGAGCTGTGATTTATTGTGTGACAGATAATAAAGGGTGCTTAAGAAGGAGTGTAGGAGAGAAGTCAATTTAGGATGACCCTTTCCTTGATACATCCTCTCACCTGGAGGCAGTGGGTGGTTTAAAGTCATTCTGGCGGCTGGAACAGGCAGTGCAGCCTCAGCAGTGCTGTGCTGGACCTGAGCTGGTTCCTGCAGACAGGAGAGTTCAGTGTGACATTGACATGACTGCCCTGTCCTGGCACATAAATTAGTATCTCCATTCACTAGTTGCAGCCTGAGAAGATACAAAGGTACAGTTGTGGCTTGTGGTTAGCAGTGACAACCTGTGGCTGTCCTCGCCACGTGCAAAACCTGCCACAACCCCTCCACTGAAAGCCACTGGAACAGTTGAAGTGTCCCTTTAATTAGAAGTGTATTAATAAATCCACCTTGCTCTCTAATCCCCACACACAAAGTACAGTGGTTCATTAGCACAGGAAGAGGCAATTTAGATTTCCTCAGATAATAGCAGCTGTCACTAATCAAATTAAAGGAGCAAGTGCAAATGTGAAGTTGGGCAAACTAGTCTGAAAGGGAGGAAGGCAACAGGCTGGTGTGAAGGACCTCGGTCACAGCTGAAAGGAGGACAGGGACTGCTGGCAGAGGAGACTCCACAGGGCATCACTGACTCCTCCCCAAAAGAACTGCCCCAGTGCAGAGACTGGCTGTGGCCCATGTCTAGAGCCTGAGAGTTCTCTTGCTGACCTGGACACCTTCAGTGGGGCTTTAGAAGGTGCATAAATAGCTTGTGCACACAGTAGTTGGTGCTAAAACTCCTCTGTTAACACAGAAACATTGATTTTGAACCATGAATATATTTTTCAGAAATTATCAGGCTTCACTTGCCAAGGGATATGCTCACTTTCTCAGTGGAAGCCCCTCAGGGATGCTACACTACCTGGACAAAGATTAAAAAAGGACGAAAAAGAGTGGTACTAAGCTTTTCTGAGTGAAGAATGCAATATTTGGATTTGGGACAGGGGTTTGTTTGCTTGTTTGGTGGTTTTTTGGTGGTGGTGGTGGGTTTTTTCCCAATATGCTGATGATTCAGCTGGTGCTTGTGCTGAGCTGTTGCTGACATCAGCACTAGAGAACCATCCAGGCTGCACCAGCAGCAGCTCCAGCTCAGGGGCTCCTCTCTGACAGGCAGCAGAAGCAGATATCTGAGACTGTAGGTGTTGAAACCCCCAACAGACAGATGTGGAACAAACATGTCACAGGAGCCCACAACGGAAAGAAAATTTAAGATCCCTCCCCCCATTTTGACAGCCATTGGCTGTAGATAGGCATATGCATTTCTAATGCCCTTTAAAGTCCTTTTTGCTTTCCCTTCAGGAACAGCCCATGGCAATGAATGCTGTAGGCTAATCACAGTATAAAGATATTTCTTTTCATGACTTGGAATTTTTGTCCCTTCAACTTTGTTGAAAGTTCCTCACTAGAGTGCTGTGGTAAGAACTAAAGGTCTCATGGTCCCCTTCCAAGCTATTTGTAATGTTATCCATTCCTGGTGTCCTCATTGTGAATTAGTGGCTTACCAAGTGCTTTCTGTGTTTGAAGAGGTGTTGTTAGATGGCTTAGCTCCATATGGAGGAGAGCAGACTCGGGGTCATGGCCACCCATTGCCAGGGGTGAGGGGGCACAGCCCATGTGCAGTGCTCTGACCCTGGGGTGGAAATTGGGAATGATTCTTCAAATATCTTCCTGCTTCAAATTTTGATAAATTGATGAAGCCTCTCTTGGTTTAGTAGTGTCATAAGCAATTAAATGTATGGGATAACAGGAGAAGCCTGATGTGGCCTGTCCCCAGGTCTTGGTGCCACTTGTGCTGTGGATTTTGGTCATTCATGCTTTATCCTGAAGCAGAGCAATTTTGAAGGTTTCCCTGATGTCCAACCTTGCCTGTGTGTATTGAAAGCAGATCAAAGGAATGAAAGTGCTCCCTTCACTAACACTTCAATGATATGAGCAATTAAAATGTGAATTAATCTAAGCAAGATGAAAATGCAGATTTTGAACAGGAGCTGTTGGAGTCACCTTGAACTTGTGCTTAGTGTTGTTTAGCTGGGGTGATTAAGGACACTTACACTCTATTAAAAAACTTGTCATTATAACATGAAATCATAGAATCATAGAACTGTTTCGTTTGGAAAAGACCCCTAAGATCATCGAGTCCAACTGTTAACTCAGCACTTTCAAGCTCACCACTGAAACATGTCCCTAGGAACCACATCTACACATCTTTTAAATCCCTCTAGGGATGGGGACTCTATCACTTCTGATGCCCACTCCTGGGCAGCTTGTTCCAAGCATTGACAGCCCTTTTGGTGAAGAAATTTTCCCTAATACCCAAACTAAACCTCCCCTGGTGCAAAGTGAGGCCGTTCCCTCTCCTCCTGTCCCTTGTTCCCTGGGAGCAGAGCCCGACACCCCCCCGGCTCCCCCCTCCTGTCAGGGAGTTGGAGAGAGAGAGAAGGTCCCCCCTGAGCCTCCTTTTCTCCAGGCTGAGCCCCCCCTGCTCCCTTGGCTGCTCCTCATCATGTTTGGTCTCCAGCCCTTCTCCAGCTCCATTGCCCAAACTTCCTGGGGGAAAATAGGTTGACTTATTCAGAGAAAGAAAACAGGGTGGCAGGAAAGGAGGAATGTGTGTTTGTGGTAGATTATGTTTATTTGTCCTTGGCAATAATAATCTGCCTTTGAAGAGGAAGCTATTGGGTCAGGTCTGACACTTGGGAAGGATGTGTGACTGCTCCTACCCAGGGTGTGCTGGAGGTTTTGAGAGACACCTTTGGGCCAGGGGCAGGACAAGCCAAGCATGGGGAGAGCTCAGAGAGTGTCGGGGAGCTGGTGACAGTGGGGCAGGGCCAACCCCAGGGCTCAGCAGTGGCACACAAAAAGGTACATTTTAATTCACATTTTAATTTAGGTACCAGAGCACTCCAGCTGAACACTGCTCTGGGAGAAAGCTTGAGGGAAAGGGATCTGTTCTCTAGGAACACAGTGGGAACCCTTTTCCACACAGTCCTGAGTACTGTAAAAAGACAAACTCTTCTGTTTCCAATGTAAAGAAAACCTCACGGGGACGTTAAAGCCCTTCCATGGTGTTCTGGCAGAACAGGTCTGAGCACATCTAGTGGAGAGATCTGACTGCCTTGCTTGCTGTCATAGCCATGTTTCTCAGCGAGTTTACAGCACAATTTTTAAGATGTTTTCATTGTAGGCAGAAAATTTCATCCAGTACTGGTCACTTTACATTGTACATGGTATTCAAAACATAAATAGCTTATAAAGACAGTCAGTGTTTACTGTACATGGTTGTACATGCTTTGCCAGCACCAAATTCCCAGTCTCTTTTTTTTGTTAGCCTGAAAACCTCAGACATTATTAACGGGTCTAAAACAAATTCCAAAACATCTTTGCTGTGAACTCTTCCTCCTTTCTCATCCATCCAGTAAATACGTCAGTGGAATCCCTCAGGCCTGTGGGGACAGTACCTCCTCTTTCCTGGAAAACAGCAGAATTGATGAGTAGAATTCACTGAACTGCAAAAAACAGAATATTCTCCAAACTGAGGTAAATTTTAATCTTTTTATCCCCTCACAAAATCAGGATGGGCAGAGGGCTCATTAGTGCTGCTGCTTAGCTAGCCTACTATGTGTGGAAACATTTCTAGAGGTTGTTGGCAATTCCTGGCTCTGGAATGCCAAACTAAACTTTTGTGAGAAGGAAACATCCTCTCACATCAGGCAGGGAGATTTGGTATTTCCCATCTATCCTAATAAGAAAACTTATTGGAAACAATAATGCACTGGGAGAAGTAATGCACTGTTTATGCCAATGGGTTGCATGTAAAAATGTATAATCATTTTTCCCTCAGCTCTCTTACTGACTATTTTTAGCTGTAACTGTCAGTGAAGACCCAATGCAGTTTCCACTGACATGTGAAAGCTTCTTTTTAACTGCAGCTGGTGCTGAATTAGTTCCTAAATAAACCTCTAGTCATCACTTGAAAGGACTGTGCTAAGTATATTATAATGGAACTCATAATAAACACATTTCCCTGAACTAATGCTATAGGATCAAATACATCAGGTTCATGTGTTAACTACCGAGCCAAGAGAGGAAAATGGAATTGAAACATCGCTTCTGTCATTTATACATGGAAGTGAGAGACACACTTTCTCATTACAAGAACTTTATGGCTATGTTTAAATAAAACACCTTCTGTTGGCTTGCCCTTGAACTCTGTCCCCTTCATCCAATTAAGCAGAACTCTGTGAAAGAGAAATGGAGCTTCAGGCTTGCCCTGCAAACTGTAGAGCTCTGTACAGACTCAGCTCTAATCCTGCCATCAGGAGGGCTTTGAAAAGTTTAAATCAATTGTCTGTGGAAAATCAATTACGAAGCAGACAAGTTTGCCTTTGTGGCAAGTGGAAGTGATTCAGTTGTGGAGTGCTTTTTGTTCAGAGTTATATTTGAGGTCTATGACTGCAAATATTGGGAGAGAAACTGAACGACTTTCTACTTCATGAGAAGCAAAGGACCAGCCAGAGCTGCTTGCAGACCATTGCCTCGATGACAGCAGTTCTCTTACTGTCAAGTCTCCTGTGCTGCCATGCTCCAGGCATTCTGATAAATTCACTGTTCCTCCTTCACCCTGTTATTTTTGTGAAAACATGAATATGGTTGACAGTGCAAGTTACTGCAGCATATACAATTGCCCTGCAAAACCTCAACTTGTAGTGATTTCACTTGCATCCTTATTTAATAATGTAAAAATCTTGTGGGCCATTCACAAACGGTCACTGACACCAGATGTTTGCTATTGCTAATGGGAAAACCTCCTTGACTTTAGGAACTGCAGTTAGATCTTAGATCCAGGTAAGAGTTAACACAGCTGTGAATATGAGGACCAAACCTGCTTATTACAGAATGTTTCACAATCCTGGTGCTACCAAAGGTCTCCACAGAGCCTGATTCCAGCTCTAACTCTTTTAGGAGAGGAGGCAACAAATCCAGTGTTCAGTGCAGGAAATTGCAGTGATATAAGGGAAAAGGGATAAGGAGACATTTTCAGATATGTAACTATTTTCAATATACCTTTGCAGATATAAATAAAACTGTGTCATCATGTGAGTGATTAGACATGAGCAGGGAGGTTTTAGGATCTCTACCAGTGGAAATATTGAAAACAGATCAAATCCTTGTCAATCTGATTTAGCTTGGACAGCCTTGAGCAGGATCAGCCTAAAGGTCTCCAAAGGTCCCTTCCCACATAAATTATTCAGTGATTTTGTTTCTTGCCTGGTCCCCATCTATCCCCTAAAGGAAGCACTTCAGCTTTTCTCCATTGCACAGGAAACATTGTCTCGCTGAGGCTGCAAGTACTCCCTGGCTCTGCAAAGTGCCAAGAGGAGGAAGAAAACAGTCACTTTGTTGTTAAATCTGCTTTAGTAGCAGGATAAGTCTTTAGGAATCCTTTTAATAAAAAAACAGCTCAGAAGGTAGGGGTGGTTATAGAACTGAAGAACTTGATCATATTTCTTGTCCTCATTACAGCCTGAATAGTGATGGAGGAAGAGGAAAGGCAGAAGAGAATGAAACTCCACTTTTGAATGGTCAAGCAGCAGCAGTAAAGAGAGATCTGCCCACAGAACCACCTGGCATGAGTAAACAAGTAGCCAGACTGAAAACCAGAGATGACAGCTTATCAGGTGAGGGACTGGTCAGACAGTGGGAGGAATGGAATGAGTGGGGATTCATGGAGCATGTTGCAGTTTTTATTTTCCCACATCTTCCATTTCATCGTTGTATAAAATAGTATTAAGATGGTTTTTAAACAAAGCAGGTTCAACACTAAAACTTACTGTTGTGGTTTTAAGTAGCCAGAGTTTTTTATTAGCTGGGGGGGGCTAGGAGAGAGGCTTCTTTAAGAAGCTGCTGGAGTTTTTCTCTGCTCTAAGCTCTGCTCTAAGTCAAGGTCAGGCAACAACGCCTCTGGGATAACATATTTAAGAAGGAGAAGAAAAAAGTGGGGCAGAACATCATGGCCGCTTAAGAGAGAGGAGGGTGAGGAGTTTGATTAACACCAAGATCAGAGGGAAGGAGAAAGAGAAGATGCCTTAAACACTGGAATAGGGCCCCAGCAATCTGTGAGGACCCATAGGGGTCAAGATTCTTCTGCCTGTGAACCCGTGGAAAGACTGGAAGATTTTTCCCACGCTGGAACAGAGAAATGCTGGAAGGGAGAGGCTGTGATCCTGCGTTTGGAGCAGAGGGGCCTGGTGGAGTCCTGTGGGCCGTGAGAAGGGGAGACGCTGGAGCAGCAGAGCAGCATTTCCTGGGCGGACTGGTGGCCTGTGAGAACCTACACTGAAGCAGCCAAGCAGCACCTGAGTGACTGCACCTATGGTAAAGTGACTTATGTGACAACAATACCTGGAAAGCNACAAGTGACTTGCTCTGAGGTTTTTCAGGGCAGCACCACAAAAATTCCACAGAAGCCTCTTCCCCCTTCCCACCTATATTTGTAGAGTTGCACAGCAAGTCTTGTAATTACAAGTAGGTACAAGTTAAATTAATTGCCCACTAGTCTGTTTTAATTAGAATCAGGCATGCTTAGTAATTTTCTATCATGTCCAGGAAAGCTGAGTGTGTAAGTGCGCCCATGCATTTTATTGATTTGAGTTAAAAATTCAGCTAACTCCTGAAATGAAACTCGTAAAAACCAAAGCACATTCTGGGATCTGAGAGTCTCTTTCACACATGGAGTACGAATGTTTCTAAATCTCCTTTTCTCTGGATACAGAATAAAAATGAGAACATTTAACAGTTAGTACCCAATATCTTATTTTAGACAAACAATTATTTTTTAGTAGAGTTAGAGATAACATTTTATAATTATGTGTTTCATACCAGGGATGTAACAGTCACCACCATGAAAGCATCTCTGAGACACAGAGGGTGAAATCCATCCCTCCTCCTCTAGCTCAGAATGAAATCTCTCCCACCAAATTTGAAGTCTGGCACAGAAATAAATGTCATCTAGTAGCTTTGGTGGTGTTTGCAATATATCTCACATTTTCTGTCAGAGTTACTGAAAAATACCACGGTATCACAGAAATGCTGGCAGGGGATATTGATTTGAAAACGCTGGGGGAGGGCTGAGAAGAAATGCAAGCAGTGTGTGTGTCAGGGGAGTTCCAGTGCACGCTGACAGCACGGACGGGAGGGCACTGCCTCCGGGGAGGAGCTCCCAGCCCTGCCTGGAGAGCTGAAACAGAGCCAAGCAACGACACAGTGCAGGAGTTCCCATCAAGGCAGGCTTTAACCAGTCCCACTCTGGGCTTGATCCTGGCCTCTCTCCAGAGGATGCTGTGATGGACGTCAGACAAGGTTGGGCCTGACCCGCGTGCAGGTCTGTGAGATCACAGCTATCACGAGTGTCAAGTCATGCTTAGCTGAACTTCCCCAGAGTAAAGCTTTCTGTTGTCATGCCCCAAAATACTTCACTGAGATGTGGAAGTACCTTAATATGGATTTAGATGCCTAGCTTTTAAGACCTAAGATCAAAAATCAGGCTGCAGGTTTGATCTCCTGTGTCTTGTGTTTCCTTTGCTGTGGTGAGTGAAGGCTCTCTCCATGTCTCTCTCCATGGCTCTCTCCATGGCTGCCATGGTCCCTGGAGAAGCTGTTTTCTCTGTCTCTAAAACTCATTTGAGGTAAAGCCAGATCTGCCCAGCAGCACAGAGGTCTTGTGGGGTTAATCACTACAGAGAGGGATAAGAAGCAGAAAGACTGGACTGGCATGGGCATGTCGTTCACTTGGCTTAACCCACAGGGATGGGAACAGATTGCTGATGGCTCTGTGATGTGATAGCCTGAGGGCAGAAGAAAGCAGTTCTTAGAGGGTAAAATTTGGGGCATAGCAATGTTTTGCTGGTGACCCCTTTTCTCACAGGGCCTTTTGCAGTGTGTGATCAAGGCCTCTGCTCCTCAGTCCTGGCATTGTGCCTCCTCATTCCAGCAATGTGGGTCCACTCAGAGCACCACTGTCATTTCCTCATATGCAGGGATGCTCTCTGAGCCATCACTGCAGCTCTATCCTTCCTGAGCCCCTGGGAAATTTTAATGTGATCTCCCCTGTATCTCCTTCATGTTCCAAATTTCTCTCAGAATATTTCCTCTGTTTTCTTCTTTCCAGCTTTCTTGTGCCTTTTTCTAAGTGCATTTCCCACTCTGCTCTGCCTTCTTGCACCTGCAGGGCTGGTCTTCTTCTTCCCATTTAATATTGGAAATATGTCTTACCCTCATTAACCTCCTGGCTGGTAAAATAAGAATCACAGCACAGAGATGTTGATATCAAGCTGACTTATTATTCAAGATTGGAATAACAAATGTTTCTATGGGATGAGACTGTGGGAAGAAGCATGAAGGACAGGCACTAATTGCCTTTTAGGAACTCAAGCCTAATGCTCTCCTGCTGTTAATTCTTCATTTTCCTCATCTCCGCAGTCACGGTAGTGGTGCCGTTTGAGGAGGTTGGGCCTATATTGGCTCAAAAATGATAAATGCTTTAATAAACCAATCTGTACAGCCAGTGTCAAAGTGCAACAAAGAAGAGACAGGCAGCTGGTCATATTAGGACAAAGGGCTGCACTTCGGTCAGGAGGCAGCCCTGTTTCATCTGCAAGCCAAAGTCCCTGTTGCTCAGGTATCTCCTCTTGCCTAATTAAATTGTCTGTGTGCTTAGGTTGGGAGAGATGCAAAGTGCAGCAGCAGCGTACAGAGCTTACAGAACCTGAGTGATTTCTGCAGCAATCATTGCAGGAGTTACCTAATGGCAGGGTACGGGAGCCTCCTGCCGAGTTTCCATTACCTTGTAATTTTCAGCTTGTTCACTGTTGCAAGAATGCCCCTCTGTCTTGTAATTCCTCCAGCATTCATGTCTCATCTTCTCCAGGCTTGAAGTACGTAAGATGCTTTCTGCTGGGGGATTTATTGAGATAAGTTATTGAAGTCAAGCAGTGAGGCAAGCATCCAATATTATGCTATTCATCTTGGAATTTATGTTCCCTCTTTCTTTTGAAGGTCTAATGAAATCACAAACAATTTGTTTTGTATATGTTTAAAAATTCATAATTTTCTTGTACAATGAAAAAAAGCAGCACTTGTAGCTCATTAGTGGTGGGACTCACAAAACATCTGGCTTTTCCTTTTGATGTAATTTCTGTGTGACTAAAATTCTGCCTTCATTTTGAACTGTTCAAATGAGGAGGTGAAATTGCTCCGCCTGAAACCCATTGCATGTGCCCATCAGTCACCTTAAACTTCCAAGTTTGAGACAATTATAATTTTTTTTTTCCTCTGGCATATTCTGATCATCTTGCTGGGATGTGAGAGAAGGCCCTTCTGCTGACCCTCTCATAGGGTGGATCTCTGCTCCTCGGCTCTTTCTTCTCTTAAAGCCCCTGGAGCTCCGTGTGCTGTACAAGTGTTTCAGAGCCAAGAGCCTGGGTGTGAGTTTCCAGTAAGTGGGAGAAAGGTGGTAGAATTGTCCCTACCCTGCAGCTGCATTTTAAGGGCCTGATTTACAACTGTGTCAATCACATAAAAATTCCACTAGGTAGCAACTCAATTCAGTGCTTCTGGAATAAACCAGACTGTGAGCAATCTGGCCAATCTCACTTGGAATGTCTGTGGTAGAGCTGGGAATTAACCAAGCCTTCTTCTTCCTATTCCTTAACCACAAGCCAGCCACTTATATTTGAGGAGCTGACATTTGACTGTAAGCTGAATGTTCAGAAAGAATAAAAAGACCCCGGGAGCCACAGCAGATGAAGAGTCAAGTGCTGATCACAAGCAGCACTACTGGTGTAAAGCATGGGCAAGGTCTTTAGGGCTTACTCCAAAGCACACTGGAGTCAGGAAGAGTCTCTTCTAAATGTCAGGTCAGGAACTCACTACTGCTGTGTCAGATGTTAGAACTGTTGCTGCTGTGTACTGCTAACATAATACTTATTTTCTTCCAGGGCAACAAACCACACTGTCCAGGTTGATAGGGAAGAAAATGTGACCAGACAGCAAAATTGCCAACTTTACAGAAATGGTGAAACATCCTGGTCTGCAAATCTGCATTGGACAGGATGTATTTTCCTTTGCACAGGGTTAACAATATTGTTGAACTATTCAGTTGCTCCTGACAAGAAAGGTGAGAAAGCAGCTGTAAGCTCAACAAAGCCACACATAAAACTTCAGAGGAGAGTTTTCTGCCCAAGTGACTGAGCAGCAGTTGACCCTGATTCCACCTCCTGCCATGTCCGTCAGCCTGGGCAGATTTGTTCCTTTATAGAGCCTAATCCACTTTCAGCTTAGTGGAAATTCAGAAATTCAGTGGAGATCTGCACCTGCCTGGGATGGACTCAAGATGCAACTGACCTCCTTTCATAAAGGTCTCTGTTTCCAGACATATGCACAAAATAATATGGCAGCTGTCCTGTCACCAGGAGACGCTGACACTTCCTGAGATCAGCTTCATCCTCAGGATGTGGACGTGCACCACTGCCGAGGCACAGCCGTGTGCTGGTGTGGGGGGATCATCTCTGCCTCCAGTTACACCTATTTCTCTCTATGCTTACTGGCCTCCTGTATCTATCCTGTTAGTCTGGCAAATTTGCAGTTTATATTCCTGAGGCAAAACCTCGTTTCCAAGGTGCATCCACTGGTTACAGTATCCTGAAAAAAGGTTTTGCTGGCATGGCCCATCACTTGCTTAGTCTCCAGCTATTTGATCTTTCCCGTGGTGATCATGTCAGACAGAAAAAAATTACTTTCACAGAGGAATCTGTCTTTCCAAGAGGGATTTACAGGTAGTGACAAGTCACTCGGAAATGAAGCCGTGCACAGGCTGCTGATGGAGGCCATGTCATGAAGAAGTGTTTTAGATCACTTAGAGAATCACTGGCAAAGGTACCAGCAAAAGAAGGTTTAATTTAAAAGCAAGGTTCACTCTACTACTTACTAGATGGTTAAAGCACACAGAGAAAAACAAAACTAAAATATAAAATCAATCCATCTAAACCAAAATTATGTGTGTGGAGCCTGATGGGGTAGGGGTGGGAGTAGGGGTGTGAAGAAAAGAGTAAGGATGGGTGGGAAAGGGTGAAAAGGAATAACGAGACCCTCCTGTTGAGGCACAAGGTTCAGATTTGGCCAATGGTTTAGGCCTAAAGGTTTAATAGCACTTGAACTTGACAGCATTTAAGTTAAACAACTTAACAAAGGATTCACTTAGAATTTACTGTCACACAACAGTAACTGACCTACAGGCCTGACTTACAAATCTAAAGTCTGTAAGAATCTAGGAGAGCAATGTTTGTGTACACTTGTTATGGCACATTCACACTTGCACTCACACAGACCTAAAGAGTCTGTACAAGGTACCTGTGCAAAAATTCCCCTGGAATTCCAGGAAGGACTCACATCAGATGCCTTTGCCCCCTCCCAACAGGTGAAGGGTTGGCCCTCGAGGAGTGGGGGGATCGGCCCAGGCCCTGCCATCGTTGTCAGCAGTGATCCTCCAAGTGCAGAACCTGGAGATTCCAGGAGCTCGGAGAGGCCCCACTCAGGGAAGTCTCAGGTCGCAGCTGCTGCAGCCCAGGAGAGCTCCAAGGGATCCCTGGTTACAGGGTCACAAAAGAGTGGGCTTGGCTCATGGGAATTTTCCATCCTGGCTGCAATTGGGGTTGTTAACCTTCTTTGAAATTTCAATAACAAAAGTGGTTTTCCCTTTGGGTTGTTATTCAGGCAAGAAAATTAAGTTTCCAAGGCTGTTTGTTAAAAACCAGGAGCTCGTTAGACAGCAGCAGTTCCTGGGAGCAGAGAGTGTTTGTGAGCAGCTCCAGAGCAGCTCAGCCCAGGGGCTGTTCATCAGGGCTGAGGCCTAACGAGCATTTCTGAGATTATGGGGAGGCCCAAGGAGTGGGGGGGATGCACCACCACAGGCTGGCACAGGAGTTGAGTGCCAGGACACCAGAGCCACTCAGGTGGACACAGTGAGACACAGTGAGATCTGTTTTTCCAGGTCCTATGATCACTTTTTAATGTCTCTCTTGAAATATTCCAGCTGGTCAAGGAGCATCTCTCACCATCCTGTTTGGGCTGGCTGCCTGTCCGTGCTCCTACTGCTTTCAGAAGATGAGCCATGGCCAGTTCCTCCTGCTGCCCACAGCTTCCCCTGCCCAGGCCCTGGGAGAAGGATGTTCAGATGCCCAGAGCTGGAAGAAGCTGCAGAGCTGGGACAGCTTCAGTCCAGCCATGGTTGTGGACACAGCTGAGGATGGGTTTCCTCATCCCCCAGCCAGTCCCCAGCATCCGGGGGGGTTTGTTTTGCTGTATTTGAACATGGTTAAAGGGGTACCAGCTGCAAACTACTTCAGCTGTGAACTTGGACCTTGATTTGGAGCTGAGTTTATTTGCTTGTTATGAAATACATCTTAGAGGAGGCTACTTCTTTATCTAAAAGACTTCTATGTACATGGAACACTCATGTACATATTTACTAATTTTTCTTTTCTTGCTGTAAGGCACCAGCTACTCATGTGCTCAAACAAAATTTTTCAAAAAGTTAAATATAGGTTATCCAGAAATGGGTCCAGTCAGGTACAACTCTTAGAGGCATTTGTGAGGCCAGCAACATTTTCCCAATAACTGCAGACACACACCAGAAACTACCAAGCATCATAACATCACCTTGATAGAGATTATAACTATAAGTGGATTCAATGGCACACAATTAACCCATAGTTAATATTTTTGTATAAAAAAATTTCAGGACACATCATAATCGGTTCACCAGAGAAAAGTAACTTTTATTAAAAACCCAGGCTATATTTCCTTTATACCAACCTAGCAATTACAAGACACCTCCTGCTTTCAAAGAGCAACCTTGTGTTTTGGTCTAAAATTTTGCCTTTCATAATCTCTTTTTGATGAGACATTGTAGTGTTGGCTCTTTCGTTACTTAGGAAACACTTTGGTGTATCTCTGCCTACCCCTGGAATTTGTACTCTGGGGAATTTCCTAAAGGTTCAGGAATGGAAAAGTTGTTCTATCAAAACAGGGCTTTGAGAACAGTAAAAATGTGTGCACCAAGTCTAATCCTGATGTAAACAGATGTCTCAGCTATACTGCAGAAAACAGAGTGGCTTCACTTGTATTTACTCAGAGCTTTCTTTAGTAATTTATTTTGTAGATCAAGAGTATTGTTTCAGGAATATGATTCAACATCTGATCTGAAAATTTATCTAGTTATTTCTGGCTTATGTTAAGCATATTTTGGGATTCTCTAAATGCACATAGTTTTACAAACTAAAATCTATGATGTTTTAAATGAAGTATGACTTGGAAAACTTCTGCTTCTATGTCAAGGGTTTCTAGTATTGGCCAGACGGAGAACTCACATTATTTAGAAACCCCTGGTTTGTGACTTGGCACACAGGAGGTCATGTGCACTCCCATGTCCTTTGGTTTGAATGTAGGCAGTATGTCTTTCAGCCCATGTGCTTTCCACACCACAGTCCTTGTCATTCTTTGCAGAAACAGAATCTCATGTACATCTCCTCCTGCAAAGGGGAGTTTAGAGAGGTTTCCATGCAGCAGATGGTGAGGACACTGCATCGTGTCACCGTGGAGAGCAAATCACAGCTCCCTATGGAAGAGAGGAACCCTAAAAGGCAGGGAAGTAAGAGCACTCCCAGCACAGCACATACTGTGTGTGATACCCTTGAGAGGTCATTGGTTCATAGTGAAGGCTTTGGTATTTTGCTCCAACATGAGATAAACGTTTGTATGGCCTCTCATAGGCAGCAGACTCCCAGGAGACACAGGTCTGAGCCTCCAGACAGCCTGTGCCTTATATGCCCCACTGTGACATGTGACAGCCTGTGGGGTGTGGGGAGTCAGGCTGGACACTCACCATGGCTCTCCTGGCCCTGAGGCCCAGCAATCCCTGTCTGCTCATGGCGTGGTGGCTGCTCTGTGCCCAGCACAGCTCTTGGGAAGACTGGGGAGGCCCAGGGCTGGTCGGCAGCTCCATCAGGAGTTTGTCACAGTTTGCTACCCAGAGCCCAGTACAGCAGTACAAGGGTGAGCTCACCCTGGTCATGGCATCGTGCCTTGGAGCTCACACAGTGACAGGAGAAGGTTCCTTCTCGCAGGGACAGTCCTGAAGCAGAGATTTTGTGTAGTGCCATGTTTGTCAGTGCTGTGTTTTCGTTTGTACAGCTCAGCCCTTTTGTAAGATAACCCCAAATGTCTCTACACAACTCACCTGCTTCATCTCCCCACCTGTGCTTCAGGTTTGTCAGGGGGTTACCTGAGGACTCAGGTTAAAGGATCAGTATTTGTAAAGGGAAATAAAATGTCTGAGGTGTTATTCAATCTATGTCAACTTTTAACACAAGGGTTTTCATTCATTTATTTATTTATCCACTTATTTGTTGTTCCCGTAACCACACGGCTGTAACCACATGGCACACTGTGGTTTGAAGCACTACCCTGGTAAAACATGACAGCTTTTGTCTTTCCCCAGAGCTCTCAGAGCTTCAGATGGAAGAAGATGGAGAATTAAAAAGTGGTCTCATTATCCTCTATTGTGCACTAACAAAACCCTGGCACTAACACAGCAAATACAGATGGACGTGAAAATAATTGCTTGGTGCAAGTCAGATTTGGATTTTTCTTCTCACTTTATTATCTGGATCCTGAGGGGAATATTAGTGAATTATGGCATGGGAAAGTAGGTCAACATCAAACCTGGGATGGAGGGGAAATGTGGTTAAAAAGTGCAAGACTGACCCTCTTGTAGATGGACAAATGAAAGATATACTGAAATTACAGCCAGAATGATCCCACAGATCTTCCTCTGCTTGCGCTTTTGAAGAGTTTGGCAGTGAAACAGTTGTGTAGGCAAGTCATTAAAAAAAAAAAGAGGAAGAACTCTATATTGATTTAGACAGAAAAGTCAAATGTTTCTGTTGCTGCAACTGTGATAATAAATTCAAAAATATTTCAGGAGCTTCTGGCTTTCAACATGACATGCCAAGGGGATGTGTGTCCTGGAGGAGAACCTCCCCAGCATGGCGGGGGGTGGTGGGAGAAGATTAATGCCTGTGCTGCTGAGCCATGCACAGTGCTCAGCATCAGGAGGGCTTTGCTCTAATGAAACCTTCAGCCCTCTGCACACCCTGAATAGCAGCTGCCAATGCTGCGGAGAAGTTCAGCACAACAGGACAAGGGTCAGACTGAAAAAGTGGAACTGGAGTTAAAAAGTGGTAAAGAGATAAGGGGACAATAAGGGTGTCAGAGAACAAGCTCTGGGATTTTTGCCTTTGGTAACAGCTGATTGCAGCATTCCTTGTTGGGAAAGGTGTGGTTCTGGTCGATGAGGTTTGCAGGGAGGGATTTCAGAGGATTCTCCCAGGGGTCTGTAACACCTATGGGGAAGGGCCATGGCTAATCCATCCTCCTGTTTGTCTTATCTTTCTTCCTGGGCCTGCACTGATGAAGCAGAGCCTTATCATGTGAGGTGCCAAACCAAGGAGATTGAAGACAGTCCTGCCTCAGGTGGTTACATGTTAGAGAACAGGCAAAGTTTATGTAAAGCAAAGGAAAGCAGACAGAAGAAATTAGATAAAGTGCTAGTGAACTCTGTCTTCCTTAATGTCAAGAGCTGTGGGGAAGCCAGGCTTAATGCACATCAAACTCAACCCTTTCTCTAAACTTCACTGTTCTACAGTTAAATAGACTAAAAAAGGAGAAAAGTGTCATTTCTTATCACAGGTAGTGTAAGGAATGTTGGCTCAGGTGAATCTGCAATTTGGAAGATTTGGTCTGATTTAGCTCTGGGGAACACAGAAATACCAGTTATGGCACAAGGGAAGTTTTGAATTAAGCTATTATGAACCACTTAAGCCTAGTCAGCAAACTGGAAAGGAATTTCCCATAGCCAATGGGATAAATGACCTCAGATGGAGCCATAGTCTTTGAGATCCAAAGCCTGTTTCATTACAGGTGCATTGACATGCAACACTCCAAGGAGATTAGGATTTTTTGAACAAAAGAAAAAGCAAGGATTTTAATTAAGGGAATGCATGGCTCTTCTATTTGCTAATCACACCTCGTTTAACTTTTTTAACAATTGCCACAAATATCTCCAGCACTGTGGCAAGGATGTTGCATAACTTAGAAAAACCTGGGGAAAATGTTACACACAGACTTCTCTAAAGAGGGAGGTGGAGTCTGAGCAGCCTTTGGTTTCATGGCCTGATGCAATCAGGGAACATTAAATTTTCCTGACCTTAAATGCTTTCATTGGTCTGATTTTTAAAGAAACAACCTTTAACACAACATGACTGCTGCAGTGCCTTGATAATATATCGACCTGCAGAATCTCCAGGGGTTTTAGGCTAAATACAGATTTTGCTTTGTAGGAGTCATGGTTTTGTCTGCCTTTCCCATACCTGTGTGCTTTTCCCTTTGAGTGGGCACTGCAGCACTGCCCCTGAGCCAGAAGCCCCCTGGGCACATCTCTTACCTCCTTCAGCACTTTAGCTCCCTGTGCTTTGGGATGGAGGATCACCACTCATTTAGAAAATGTTGGTGTGCTCTGTGGATTTGGCTGCAAGTGGCCTGGGTGCAGCCACCTGAAGTGCAGGAGACTGACGTCTTGTCCAGGTGTTACTGCACTGTTAGTGCCTGTTTTCTTCACATGGATCACTGATGCTGGATCAAGCACTGATCTGAAATGAAGTGGGTAAACCTGGAACGGCTTCCTGGATAGCAGCAGGGGTGCTGCAGCTTTGCCATTACACTGAGACTGGGATATGAGCTGTTCTGTACTCCAGAGAGCAGTGGGATCAAATGGAGAGCAGGTTGCAGTGGTTGATTTTGGTTTGGATGGGATTGGGTGGGTTTTTCTCTCCCCAGTTTTGAACAAAGGCAGCTCTACACACTTACATCACACAGCACGTTGGAATTTGATTTTATGGATTGACACGGATTTCATTCACCACAGGGATTTGCATAAAATGGCTAATGGTTTATGCTGTGATAATACAAAAGTCAATAACAATGTTGAGGGGAAGAAAGGACAGATCAGGGTAGAATGAGAATGCCTGCCAGGAATGTCGTGACCTGCAGGGGGGAGGCTGGGAGAAAGCAGGTGCAAACCATCCAAAGGGTTCCTACTGCAGGCACGGGGCAGGAACTCCAGGTAACACACAAAGGGGCCACCTGCAAGGTGGCAGTGGCTGTGTCACTCCAAGGAAATGGTGTGACACATGGGGGCCAGGGAGGGAAAGGGGAACAGGGAACAGGGAAAAGGGAAGGGGAAAGGGGAAAGGGGAGAGGAGGAAAGGAAAGGAAAGGAAAGGAAAGGAAAGGAAAGGAAAGGAAAGGAAAGGAAAGGAAAGGAAAGGAAAGGAAAGGAAAGGAAAGGAAAGGAAAGGAAAGGAAAGGAAAGGAAAGGAAAGGAAAGGAAAGGAAAGGAAAGGAAAGGAAAGGAAAGGAAAGGAAAGGATGTTTTATCTAAGTAATCAGGCAGAAAGCTTGAGCTTATTTATCTGCGTTTGAATTTTAATGATCAGTTCAAGTGATAATTACAGAATTTCTATATTTATATAAAAGCAGCACATAAAATAGCACAATTTGATATTTATGAAGTGCCAGTTTTCCATAAATACAGAGATTTGTTAATGAGCGCTGGGAACTATTCATTAAAATTCAGAAGTAGATAAATAATGAATAGGAATTGCTGTTTATTCATTAAAATCCTAAAAAAAAAAAAGAACAAAAAAAAAGAAAGGAAGGAAAAATATCTCCTCACTTACTGTTGATGAATCCAGCCTGTTTTATAAGCATTTTGTTTTAATTAATGCTATTTCACACTATTAGTGCCAAAATAGTAGAGTCATTTACACATTGCAGGCTTTAAGTAGGTCTGATTTAAAACTATCTGGGGCCTTGGATTAAGCAAATTTGGGTCCAATATGAACTTCCCTGACTGCCATGGCCATTGGTGACACCCCCTGTGGAAGGAAGGGTCAATCAGTCAATGCCTGTGTGATGTGGGTCCCACACAGACCTGCTGCTCCTCCTCAGGGTTTCTGCACTGCTTCTCAGAGAGGATTTATCCTCCTCTGAAGGAGGGCTTTGCTGATGAAATTTCAACAGAGCAGTAAATTTCAAAGGAAAGGCACAGTTTGAATTTGGTACAGGTCATGGGTTTTGTGTCAACCTATCTGCAAACTTAGCCAAGAAAAATATTGATTATGTTCCGGTCCTTAGTTTTCGAACCTCACTTCTGAACTTTTGAACTGACAGCTGGTCTTCTCAGGAGATGAGAGCTTGGCCCAGATTTGAGGTCTTGGTTGTGCCCTTTGGGCCCCTTGTGGGGAACATCTGTGCCATGGATCCATTAATGTGCACCTGGGCAAGAACACTGTGCTGGGGCCAAGGGGTTCAGCATCTTTCTGAAGGGCAGGAGCTCTGGGTTCTCAGGTGTCCTGGGGGCATGTCTGCTGGAATGCTGTTGGGAAGGAGATGGACACATGTGAAACATCCCTTTACATCCCACGGAATAGTTACTTGTAAGTGAAGCCAACTTTTGTGTATGATTTTGTATTATTTTTTTGTATGATTTTTTTTTGCTGGATGAGGAATGGGTTTGCTGTGCCTGGAAACCTGGATATTTATACTGCAGAGCTGTATAAATCAGTGGGCTTAGCATTCAGACCACTGAAAAATCTGGAGCAACATCAGGTTGCAACCAGGGCACAAGCTGTCAGTCAGCAAACTTCCAGACAAAGCCCTTCATTTGTAGCATTGTCCTTTTTTCCCTCCCTGCCTGTGACCACCTATTTTGTTCCCTTTTATTGCTTTGTGCCACATATCTTGTGCTTTTACACTCTTTGAAGTGTCCTCTGTGCCGTGGAGGTGGCTGCTCTGAATGCTGAGGGGTCTCTGGAAGCCGGGACAGTGTTTGTTGGTTTGGGGTCTTTGGGAGAGCTCACCCACTCCCCCATGGCCAGCCCAGCAGTGTGGGGTCAGAGCCAAGGGGGTTTTCCCTGTGGATCTGGGGATGCTGGATCAGACTTGTGGGGAGCTGGCTGCCTTGCTTCAGCCTCTCACTGTGGAGGATAAAGGGAAAAGTAACGCTCTCAGTTGGGCAACTGTCAAGAACACAAGGTAAAGGGTTGTCAGGGAGAATGTGGAATTGAAAATGAGGATTCAGGGGCCCCTTTAAAAGAGCTCTTGTCTCATTCTGAAACCAAGACAGACAAAATGGGGCTTAGTGTATTAAAAAGGGTCTTAGCGGCATTTGTGCTGTAGAAGGTCCCTTCTCCACCTTTTATTCCTTCTGTCTCTCCTTGACCCTTGCCTTTTCCCAAAAGTTGGATTTAAAACAATAAAATGGGGGGGTTATGTAGAATACCAAATTGACTCCTGCAAGGAACAGAATTAATTCTACTCAGGAACAGAAAATGAAACCCAGAAGCATCAAAGCGTAGACATAAATTCAATATCCCACTGAGCCCATCACTTAGGATACTTTACCCTTTCGTGCATGTCTAGCTTTCAATCAAATGTAGATGTAGGGAAAGGGTTTGTTTTAGTTTAGCCTGGTGTTACAAAAGCAGAAGGGAAAGAGCAGCAGCAGTTGCTGTCTGTTTGCTGCGTGAGGTTCATAATTTCACAAATGCCAGATGCATTAATCCAACCTGTCATGTTGCAGCTCTGTTTGTAGATCAAATGGGATTAAAAGATTTAGCTGAAGCTTTCCTGATACATTTAAATAATATGACTAGAAATACAGTATTCGGGAAAATGAATATTTTAGAGGTACAATTTGAAGCACCTGATATATTAACACCTGCTATATTAAAAAGGAAGAGAAAAGAGGTGGTTGAAATTCTGCAAGACATGGCACTAATTGCCTGTGTGTCAGCACCAGGAATGTGGCCTGACCTCAGCTCTGGCATGGCTGGGTGGGCTCACCCATGGAAATTCAAGCAAGATGCTTTAGTACAATTACTGCTGTGCAGGGCTCAGCATTACACGTACCCTTACACACTTTGCTGGAAAGGATCTTTACAAACTCCTGCAATACTATGCCTGGGTTTTTCCCTATATTTTTCCTCTCACTGTATGTGGGAGAACTGACCTAATCTATTGTCTCTTTTTGCCCAGTAATGTCTGTTTAAAAAGAAACTGAAATACCTCTTTCTAGTGGTATAATTTCTCAGAAACAGAACATCTAGAGCACAAGTTTAGTTGAGCAGGAGCAGCATGGACCATGTGACTGAAAAAAGAGCTGTTTAAAACATCCATTCAGGACCGACTTATTCTGCAGCCAGGACATCTGGTTGCAGTGTGAACAGACACATCCAGAGCTGCTCTGATTTTGGTCTTGTGCATGTGAGTGGGACAGCAGGGACCAGACTTCTGCTTTGAGGCTTGTGGGCAGCTGCAATGGTCACTGCAATGAATTGCACCATCTTGCCAGTTTGACACTAAAATAGAAGCAAAATCATTTCAAGCATGTTTTCATAAAATCATAGAATCACAGGATCATAGAATATCCTGAGTTGCAAGGGACCCACAAGGATCATCCCATCCAGCTCCTGGCCCTGCACAGCACACCCCAACAAGCCCCCCCTGTCCTGAGAGCCTTGTCCAAACCCTCCTGGAGCTCTGGCAGCCTTGGGGCTGTGCCCACTGCCCTGGGGAGCCTGGGCAGTGCCCACCCACCCTGTGGGCAAAGCACAACCTGGGGCTGAGCTCCAACCTCCCCCTGCCCTGACACAACTCCAGGCCATTCCCTTGGACATAAAGGCACATGAAGGACATAAGGTTGATTATATGGAGAGAGTGAAAGAAATGTGATGTGGCTCTACATGTAGTAGATACCCTGGCTTGCAGCAGTACTTGCTCAGACAGCTGTAGGGGGATGCCCGTGCTGGAACAGCTTTGGAGATGGGCTGTTAAGGGTCATCGAGAAGATGAAGAGCTTCTGTCAAACAAAGCAAGCTTTGGTAGCCTGACTGAGCAGAGATATGGTTGCTCTTTCTAAGCCCACAGGGAGGAAGGGAGTTTCTGCTGCAATGGCAAAGAGCCTTTGAAGAGAACAAATAAGTATAGATTGGCCATCAATAAACTGGAAACCACGGGCTATTGCAGGAAGGAAGTTCTGGAGCAGCCTCTGTATTGCAGGAGTGTGGGATGTGCACTTAGTCTTGTGACAAAGCTGCTCTGGTTTTGGAAGGGTTTGCTGGACAGGGGTGTTTCCTGCAATCTCAGGAGATTGGACCCACAGGCACAGGAGGCTGAAGTTAATTACCCCCAGCCTGGGACAACCAGCTGAAGGTTGTTCATGTTGCCTGAGGCAACAGTTTGCTGAAGGGTTAAATCAAGACAGACAGTAGGGTGAGGGAGGTTTCTACAGAGATAAACACCAAGCTGTGAGAAAAACAGGTTTATTTAGTGCTTCTGGATATTGTGGGAGTAGCAATTATATACTGGATTGGGAAAAGAACTGCAGGCACATTCACATTCCTGGCTGTACGTTATTCTTCGGTGTCATCAGGATCATCTACAAGTGTCAGCATGGTTTTCACCAGGGACTGGGTGCAAATGTTGCCAATTTATTATCAGTACTAATGTCTTGGAAAGAACCTTCCTTTTTTTGGCTCTTCACCCTGCCTGGCTGCCCATTTCAGACAGTTCGGAAGAGGAGGAATGAGGGTTAAAATGCTTGCTGACTTTCATTTGCAGAAAGAACTTGTGAAACTTTGGACAGAAAATCATTGCCATTTTAACATCTGCTTTTCCCTTTGTCAGTATGCAGTGCAGTAGTTGATAGGAAAATGGCATTTATATTTTCCAAATTCTAGGTCATTTTGAGGTCTGGATGATGTTTTCTCCCTCTTTCCCAAGTCTTACCAACCTGTCTTCTCAAGCACAGGCATTCATTAGGTCATTTTACATCTCATTGTGATGTCTAAACTTTATCAACTTTATCAACTGCCTGTCTCTTAAAGTATATCATACAAATGAAATGGAACTTCCAGCTTCTATTCTTAACAAAACAGAGGAAATAAGTCAGAAGCAAACATAGGCACTGTATCTTGCATGAAACAAAATAGTTCCATCTTGTATCTCCTGCTTTTTTTCCCACCTCTCTGAAATTCTCTTACCTACTGACACAGTGAGAACTACATGCTGTGAAAAATCACAGTATCCATGTTATGTATTTCTGACAAGCCCTGGTATTATCCAGGGAACAATCCATTACTTGCATATCAAGAGGTGAGAGCATGTGCCTTTAACTCATGTTAACTCACCATGATTTCAAATATAAACACTTCTCAGGAGTGGGTAAGTAAAATTGAAGGCATTAGGATTCTGTCATGTCCGGTTACAGTCAACCTTCACACTGTAGCCTGCTTCTGAAAATAAGGAACACTGGAGTTTTGATCCAGTCATTTTTGGCTGAGCTAAGCAGCTGTTTTGCTGTTGAAATGTTTCAAAGAAATAGCTTTTTTTTTTCTAAATATTTTCCATGAGGGAAATATCTTCCCAGAGCTTTTAAGAAACTGCTAGCTCTTAAGTTAGGTCCAATTATAACAGTGTCTGGTTACCTGGGACCAGAATTGGATAAGCCTTTAGGATAGGAGCCCAGATGGATTTCTGGACACACTTAGACAGCCAGGTCTCTGGTGAAATTAGAGCCTGTTTTCTCAAGACGTGTTGATGGGTGATGGAGTGGGATTTCCATGACTTAATTTTAGGCACCAGAATTAGCAAGGCTGAGGTGACAGGAATGTTGAGGACTATATCTGCCCTTGCCAAGGGTTGCGATGATGGTCTGGATTTGTCCCCAGAGCCAACAGCAGCCCTGCCTGGAGCCAGAGGGGCAGCTGGGGTCCCCTCCTCTGCCAGAGCCCACCTGGGGCAGGCTGGTGGAAGCACTGACCTCTGCTGTGTCCATCACTCAGCACTTCAAAGCTCTGAGCACCACGGTGGGGTCAAGGGCAGGGACTGATGGGATCCCCTTAGACCTCACCCAGCACCCAGGATGTGTTTTGGGGACTAGTCACCCTAAAGTGCTGTTCCTATAAACACAGAGAATTGCAAACTGTGAGCACACCTGGCTTAAGGACACTGGGCTCCAAGCCCAGCACTTCCATTGGGTTCTGAAACCAAGGAGGAAGGATTCTCCCTGCTGTTTTCTCTGTGCATGTCAGCCTAAGCATCTTTATTGTTTTGAAAATCCATCTAACATTTGTACCCTCTCGCCTTCACATCTCTGATCACAGAAATACTGTTTGAGGAGAAAATGACTGCTTTGGGCAGCAGAGCCTGTCCCTGCCTGTCTCTGCTCACAAACCTGGCATGGTTTGATGAACTGTTCATGCAGAGAAAGATTCTGATGTGCCTATGTGCATACAGGAGTAAGACCCAAAGCAAATCAAGTTATCCATGACATCAAGACACACTTGCAAAAACAATTTTAATCAATTACAACTACAATTGCATGCTGAACAAGCTGCAACTGGATTGTCTTATGTACCAGCCGATCATATTGGGCATGTAAGATTAAATTAAAGTTTTCTAATTGCATTTAGGAACATACAAAATACTACAGTCTAAAGTGTAGCTAATTAATTCTTCAGGCGTAGCCTAATTGGATGGAAATTGATTTATCGTGTTTGGACCAAATGAGCCAGTAAGGCATGACTAGTACAGGCGAGGTAAGGAGAACAATGTCTGTGTCAGTAACGTGTACAGAAAAGAGAAGGTCTGGAAGAAATGAAGGGTGTTATGTTGAAAAGTCTCTCTGAAGAGGGAAGAAATGATACATTCAGACTCTCCATTGTTCATACATATAGAGTGACTGAAAAGCCTTTGGTTATTTCTGAAACTCCAGGAGATAGTTAGGTCAGCAAGGGAGGGAGAAAATCACTTTTTTAGGCTTTGTAAATATTGTTATTCTGTAAAAGGAGATTATCCACTGATCAAGCCATTATACTAACACATTGTCAAAAGGGGGATAAAATTGCTCCTTTGTGAGAGTCCTGCAGAATCTTTAGACAGCCAGGCAGTCAGGCCAGGCTGGAAGGCATCCACAGGCATGTTCTCCATAGGAGACAGCCTATTTGAGACTGCTTTCTATATCTCTTTTAATTCTCTATAGACCTGATTAAACTCTGCAGCACTTGCCTATAGTAATGGCACAGAAAGCTTTTGAATTTATCTCCCTGATTCACCTTTTGCATAAGGTGAATGTTCCCTTTCATTAACATACATTCAGCCTCATTTTGGCTGCCAGCCTGGGGAATGCACCCATTGATGTTATACACGTGTGATGGCCCAGAAAGCACTTGCCAAGGAAAATTATGTGCTGGAAACTGTGGGGAGAGAACAAGTATCATTTGTGGATTATCTGGATGCTTCTGGTGCTTCTGCATGTGTATATGATGTTCTGCACCTGTCTTGCATAGTCCCATGTACGTTTTGAAGTGTGCAAAAGCACAAAACATTGTGGTCTAACACTAAATGCATCATTTTTTGTAGTTTACTACTGCAGTGGGAAGAGAAGGACGTTGCAACCAAAGCCTGTACCCAGGCCGTGGGAGCAGGGGATAGTGGCCTTTGAGAGGGACACTCCCCAGCTTAGACAGAGGCAGGACACAAGTGCTTGAAAATAACATTTGTGAATTCAAGACAGCGGCCTTTTTTAGCCAGTGATTGCCTTTTTGGAGGCAAGGGAAATGTCAGCAATAATAGAAAGGAGTGGGCCTGCTCTTGGCTCCCTCCTAAGGGCTGGTATTACCTTCTAGGTGTATCTTCCCTCTGTCTTAACATTCACTTATGAGAGACTGAATATTTTCCATTTACCCAAATATTGTATCAGAAAAGAGGATTTTCATACTGAACAAAGTGATTCAGATTGCCTATTGTACATTTTCAAGAGATGCTTAATAGTATTAATAATACGAGTAAAATTAAATTTGCTTATCACAATGAGAGGAAGAAGAATAAAGTTTATTAAATCTCCCCACCAAAAGTGCTGACTTACTGAAAATAACAAGTCTTCATTAAGAAGAAGCTAATTTGCCCTAAAGAATTGCTTTACTTGTGTAAACGGGCCGGTTGCTCTGGGTGTGGGCAGCACACAGAAAGTCTCCTGGAAAAGAGCAGAGCTGTGCTTTCCTGAATTTTATCCACACAGGTTCTTGTTGTTGTGCTCTCCCCAGAGTGAAATGAAAGCTTTGATCATTTGGAAAATGTGGGGTATAGACACACAGACTGAGGGGATTTGCTGCCACCTTCCCAGAGAAGGTCCAGCCTTGCAGGCACTGTTTGCTGCCTTCCTGCCAAAAGGGACACAACAGGTCTGAGGTAAGGAATGTCATTTCCTGGCAGGTTATTCTCACCATAGATATATTAAACAGCTGTGGAAAATTCCTATACTCCCAAAGTTGGCCCTGACCTTGCAGCTCAGGTTTACCTTGTGAACCTGTCAAAGAAATACTGTGCAGCAAAGCAGAGGAAGGGGATGGATTGGCTTTACTTCCATTTCTTTTTGGTTTTTTCCCACCTATCCGTGGGTTTCCAGAGGAAATTTAGGCAAAGCAAGTCTTGTCTTTTGGCTTCACAGAGCACCAAACCATAGTGTAAGGCAGGATGGAGTAGGAGCTCGTGTGTCTCCCATGCAGTGCATTCACAGCCCCTGCGTGTGACTGTACTTTAAGTTTTGCTGTTAAGAACATTAACAGTCCAAACAGCCCACAGTTGCACAAAAGTGGGCTATTCATCCTTTTGACTTTGTAACCTCCTGGCCATGTGCCAGGTTGATATTTTTCCATTTATGGGGAGAACTTGGCTCCTGAATGCAGCCAGATCCAAAGGGGAGCCTGGGGCACACGGCAGTGCTGGCAGCTGGCAGCTGCAATGATGCACCCTGACAACATTTCAGTGACCAGAGATATAGTTTCACACCCAATGTTTTTTCTGAAAAATCATCTACAATATTCAACATTATGTTTTCCTTTGCTCATACAAGAACAGCCCTTAGCTATGGTACAGATTTGAACAAGTGAATATTTGTAAGACATGCATTTAAGATTTGTAGTCAGTGCTGTCAAACTCACAATATCCATTGGCAATATGGATTTATATTTTAGATATATGTGGCCAGAGCCTAAAACAGGACTAAGCCAAGCCATGTCATGACTTGGAAATGGGATAACTCCTGCCATGTCATGAGTTGGAAATGGGACCTCTCCTGCCCAGCTGAGCTGTGCTTTGTGTTTTTTGTAAAGCAGCGCAAGCTGAAGACCCATCACTGGCATGGCTTCAGCAAAGCCACCAGATCTGCTATGTTTTATATCAGTTGTGGATCATCCTCAGAGCCTTAAAATGCTCCACTGTGTGACTTGGAGCACATCCTTTCCTCCAGTGGAGCCAGGTCAGAATAGAAATTGAAGAGCAGAAGGAAAAAGCCAGAGACAGACACACTCCTGAGCACCCTGATGCTGTAAAAGTAAATCTCTGTGGAGGCTTCTGGGGTTATTTAAAGGAGGTGGTAAAATACTCAGAATGAAAACATAACATAGTCCAGAATCTCCAGCTGTGAATTGCTCTGTACAATCTGACAGTGCTTGTGTGCTGTGTCTAACAATGAAAACAGCAAAACTGCTGCTGGAATTCAGAGGTTGCCAGGTTTCTGGGCAATGAGACACTCCTGAAAGAGAAGCTACTCCTCAGACAGGGGAGAGACCTCCTGTCTCATTCCTCCTCAGCAGTCTGTTTTGGGGTCAGTGAGTCCCAGTCTCATGGATTAACTGACTTTCTAACGAGCTTCACAATAGTGCTGTTGTTATAAATGCTTAGTAATAGCTGTTACAGAGGTGACTGATACGTGTTGTATCAAGTGGTTTTGTGCCCATTGGTAGCTGACACTGGAAGGCATTCATAAACAGCCTTGCCTCTGCTGCTCTCATAATAATCTGTGCAAATTGATTAGCTGCTTATCCAAACAGCCTTTACCTAACCCTCTAGAAGCTGTTTATAAATATATCTCTAATACAAAACGCTCTCCCTCAGCTGCTTTCCTGACCTTGGGCACCGTGCAAGAGGAATCAAGTGCATTAATTCCTTGAAGTCCAGCTGATGATAACCACAAAAGTGATCCTACCTGATTCAGTAAGGTTTCCATGGGACCAGGAGCTGGTCCTGGTCCCACATACATCACTGCACACCAGCACAGGGCTGCTCTGGCACAGAAAATAGGGCAGGATGTTCCCAGTAGCACAGTGTTTCTCCCAGAAGCTTCCCAGTACTTGTATTGTGCTGCAGGGGGATGTCTGTCTGCTGGCACTCTGCACTTGTTTCACACAAGCCAATTCTGAAGCACTAGGACTGGAAATCAAGACATCTGAGAAGGAAAAGCCCATATGATGCAAAGCACTGACCTGTCTGCCAATGCTCTTTGTGCAGAGACAGAGCACTATGCTTGCTCCATCAGCTCGTCCTCCCTCATTCTCCTGACCCCATTTCTAGGGGACTCTCATCCCCTTTTCTCAGCCTCTCAAGAGGTTCCAGCTTCATTGGCCTCCACCCCATCAGTTCTCCCTGCCCCAGCCCTGCCTTTGCTGCAGCCTCAGGGAGAGCTGCCAAGTCCAGCGGCACAGGCTGGGATGGGGCAAAGGGCAGGGGCCCATCCTGCTCCTCGTACAGCCCAGCGTCTCTTCCCCGGGTGCTTCAGAAGGGATGGGGCCTTTGGCGGCTCCCTGTGCTTTCCAACTGTTTGTGTTACTGCCTGGTTCAGGCTGAGCAGGAATGAGCTTCAAGCACTGAGGGGAGCACATGTAGAGCTAAATCTGCTGCTGGTGTAAGTCAGTGCAGCCTCACCACTTCCTTGAGCTGGGGGAGCTCCAGTCGTTCATATCAGCTGCCAATCTGTTCTGCAAACCCGCCCGAAGGCTCGGAAAGGTGTGGTTTCTAGTCGGGACACTTTTCTCTTTACTGAGAGAGCTAATTGTCCCAGTTCTCAACAGGGTGATGTGCATGGCTGGTACTGGTGGAGAGCAGCAGGCTCTGGTGTGAACATGGAGCTAAATGTTCTAGTTACCATGAACCTTACAGGTATAATGGCTGGAATTTGCCAAAATGTGCAGCACAAATAAGGTGACTGTATTATGAAAAAAGTACAGGGTGGGAGAAAATGAAGGGAAAGCATTTTCATATGAAGGATGCTATTGTAAAAAAATCCCCCCAACCCCTCCATACTTTAATTAAAACAAGACTATCCACAAATTTTAGCCACTTCTAGAAGTTGCTCCTTGCAAAGCAGCAGGAGGATTTCACTGATCAAAGACAGAAATTTTATCATTTCCAGTTTTTAATAGCTCTGCTGATGCAGGTGGTTAATTTAAAAACAGGCCATAACAAAGCTGTTTTAAAAAACCATTTGAAATCATTTCAATGCAAGAAGCCACATCTATTAGTCACTGAAACTCTTTTCAGATATCTGTCCAATTTTTGTGGTGAGATGTTTCAATCAAGTGAATGGAGTAGTCTCTGTGATGTAGTTGCAGATCTTGCCCATCAAGGATAATTTCTCTTTTCCCTGGTCTCTAAGCAGGCCCTACACAGGTATTGATCCCCCCTTTTTTATTCTCAGGACTTAACTAAACAAGCCAGGTTTTTCTTGACTCCTTGACATTTGTTTCCTCTCTTACAAGAATATCTACACAGTGGCAAACTGTCTGTGATCAGGCAAGATTTATTGTTTCACTGATTCCTGGAACTGAAAATATTAATGATATGAAATATTGACTTGAAAAAACAAACCTTCGAGTTTCTCAATGAGCCTCTCATCCAGACACAATGCTGAGATGTCCATCCATTTTCCATTTTCATATTTATTGGTAAGTGAAAAATCAGGCATGTCAAGCTGTTCAATTTCTAAAGTGAAGTACTTCTCTCCCTCAGATGCACATGAATAATTCTCATTAACCTTCAAGGGATTAATGCAGTTTCTTGCAAATGGCTGCAATATACAGTATTTAATATTTATGCTTTCCATATGGCTACTGCTGTCATACATTCTTGTCAAACATGCTGCACAGTTAATGATATTTTAACTAAATGTGGTCTGGGTGTTTGAGGGACACTTGTGCCCATCTCCATTTTTATAGATGCTATTTGAGCCTCATAACAAAATTCCTAAAGAGATTAAATCAGCTGCTCTACCTAAACTAAATGTTCAGCTGCCCTTAAAGCAAAGCTAAATGTGGTGTTGTCAGATGACACACAGCTCTGTACTGTCCATGCAGACCTCAGAGTGCTGAGAGACAGAGAATCACAGAATCACCTCAGAATGGTTTGGGTTCAAAAGGAACTTAGAACTCACTCGTTCCACCCCCTGCCATGGGCAGGAACACCTCCCACTATCCCAGGTTGCTCCAAGCCCTGTCCAACCTGGCCTTGGACACTCCCAGGGATGGGGGTAGGATAGAAGATGAGCTGGGAACAGTTTCCAGGTTGGAAAAGAGAACAACAGAGAGGAAAAGTAACCCAGCCAAAGGCCCAGCAAACCAGGGCCAGAGCCTGGGATGAAATGGTGGTCTGACCTTTGCTCTGGTTAGACCAGGCTGTACTCTATGCTGTGGGAGTCTCTGTCTCACCTGCACTGATGTCAATTGTCTGATGAAGGGGGGAAGGTTCCCATGGGACTACGACCATCCATGGGACTGAGTGGGAAGAGAGCTTTGCCTCACACTGGGCCCACAGGCTAAGGCTGTATCCATCTCTATTCTACATGTTAGATCAGATGGATGCCAAACACAGTGTTCACCTATCAGTGATGAAGCAGTTTTAAACAATTTCTAAGCATTTTTCCCTCTAAAATTAAGCTTGATACATTTTTAAAAATTAAGATAGAGATTTTATCTCAATAAGTTTCTTGGAACTGTTCAAAATAGAGTAGGAACTTTATTGCAGTTTTCTTATTTCAGTTTTCCTGTAATCTACTGCACGTTCCTCATTGAGAGACATCTCACTGCATTTTCCTTCTCTGCCACCCCTTACCTCAGAATTGAACATATTCAGAATTTCTGTTCAATGTCAAGACAAATGTCATGATTTTCACTGTTGATTTTGAGTAGCTCAGCTCAGGAGCCTTGCACAGCTTTTCAGTGAAGAAACCAGACACAGGGGGGAAACATTCTTTGGCTACTTCATTTATTTATATGTCTATGGATTGCTGCATAAGGAGAGGTGGTCACAGATTACAGGCAGGAAACCTCCTGCTCCTGGGATCTCAGCCCAAACACTTCTGCCCAGCTCCCATGGAACAGTTCTGCCCAAGAGCTCAGTCTGGTAAAGCCATCAGAGGAGAAAGCAAACAGTTCTCTACAGCTTCCTGTTTAATGCACTGAAAATCCTCTATCAATCAGAACCGTAGTGTTTCTTCCAAAACTAAGCCCTTACTCTCATGCTGAAGAGAAAAGACCTGTAGAACATTGGTGGTGCTCCTGCCATGACAGGGGTTTGTGGAGCAGGGCCATGGGTTGTGACAACAGCACAGATAGAGAGGACAACCTGCTGCAAGGAGGGAAGTGCCAACTGGCACAACACGGTCATCACTGCGAGCGAGGATGTGTCCTGTTCTGGGATACCTAAACCATTCACCTCTCAAGTCAAAAGCAGGAGTTAAAGGAGTTAAAACAAATAGATGACAAGCAGGTAAAGTGCTGTGTTGACCTGAGATCTGTAAAAGAGACTGAAGAGGCAGGATTGTGGACTTACATTGTCGACATGATTGGATGCTGATAATTTCTGGCCCACTCAAAGCATCTAGAATGTTTTTTTTTTTCTTAGTTATAATTAAAGACACACTTAGATTTTAAAGTCATCCAGTGCCAAGCAGGGTCATCACAACTCATTAAAGTAAAATCAGCTTCCCCATCTTTGCCCATCTTGCAGCAAACGAGCCCTGCCTGCAATGGTACAGAATGTGGCCTATGAGTGTGCCCGTAATTAAAAGGTTGAGCTACGCTTGTAAACAAATTACCATGAACAAAGGGGTTTACAAATGCCAGCTAATTAGTCTGGATTCCCTAAAGCTTTTAGCTGTTTTTTAATTCAATAACACAGTGTAAATTCTCTAGCCTGAAAAGTCTAATAGGAATTGGCAGAAAACTAAATAATTGATATTGTCAACGATTGCAGCCCTCCAATGTTATTGTCTGCCAGCAAGCAGGACTGCCGTTATTTCCTGAGAGGATAAAGAACTGATTTTAATGAATTAACAATATAAATGGTAGACAGCTGGCTTTCAACAGCAGCTCAGGAGGCAATGTTTCAAGTGGAGGCTGTGGGACCAGTGAAAAAAACACTTCAGATGGGAACTTGATGAGAAATGTGCTCGTCACCCGTCTTACTGAGGGCCCAAATCCCTGTTGCTTTATTCTCCACAGACACCCTATGGAAGCCTTCAGGTTCATTTCCAACGTTGGAGGGAGCAGGACCAGCTCTGCACCTGAGCAGGTACCTGAGGTCCTGGTGGGAAGGAGGAAGATGCCTCAACCCACACTGGCTGCAGCTGCTGAGAGGGAGGTGGAGGAATAGATTTAATGGGGAGAAGTGAAGTGCAGAAGAGCAGCCCAACCCACTGGGTGTTTTGGCACTGTGAAGATCATGTGAGTGCTTCCTGAGGAACTCTCAGCAGTCACACCATCTGCTGCCTGCTGAGTAAATTGGTTTGAGAAAGCAGCTGGGCTGTCCCTCAGCCAGAGTGATGGTTTAGAGGTTCTGTCCATGACTCTGCTGCTCTTCTTCTGGTCTGTGTATTTCTCCTGGGGTTTTTGTTGTTTTTTTTAGTATTTCTATACTTCTGTTAATGAACTAAGTCCCTGAGCATGTAACTTGTTCACATCATATGCTAATACGTGATTTAATCCACTTTGCCCACATATATCTTCATTGTGTTGGAAACCAGCAATTTGTAGGGCTCCATACAGTCACCTCATGGTCTCCCAGCCTTTCCAGCCTTTCCCAGTACCAAAGTAACAAAATATAACATTGGGACAATGGCTGTGTCATACGTAGATTTTTAAGTGTTGGGCTTTTCCCTTGCAGAAGTGAAGCATTTAGTCTCTGAAGAAATGTTTATATTGGCTCAGCTCCTGTGGGAACCAGCACGTTGCCTTGTGTGCTCTCTGTGATCAGCTCCATGATGTTTTATCAGTGTTCTCTGTTTGTCCCAGTTTGTCACCAAAGCAGGCTGCCTGCTTTGGGTAGAAGGTGTAAAGACCCATTCTCAACCCACTCCTCCCACCTATCTCCGCTGAACAGCTCAGAGCAGCCTAGTTTTGTCTCTACCAAAGCTATTGTTTTAAAGCTATCAGTAGCAGCTGGATCTTGACCTTGCTTCTTACTTTGATGTGAAGGGAATGATCAACTTTCAAGGAGGCAAACTATTATCAGCTCTTCCAAAGGAGGTCAGAGAGATGAAACATCCAAAAAAAAATCAGAGCAAACAGTGATATGGGCCACAGGTTAGCAGAGTTAATAGCAAGTAAGACTGTGAAGAGAGCTGAAGTGGGCTTGAATATACAGGGCCAAATCCCAAACTGGTGTAAGCTAGTTAGGCTTTGAAGGCAGTGACCTGATCCTATCCATAGTGGCTGTGGATCCATCCTGGAACAGTCTTGTCAGAGAGCCCTAAATTCTTGTCATTGATAGCAACAATGGCAGAAATAAAGGTGAACTCTTTTTTTTCCCATTTTTTCTTCATTTGTTGAAAAGGCATTGGTTTCCTCTGAAGAAAACTAAAATAGCTTCACACGACTTGGCAGCCTGGAATCTCTCTCTCAATAGCCAGTGTGAAACACAGCAGAAGAGCATCTCATTCTTCATAGAGCATAATGCACAGTAATGCCACTCAGGGAGCACCTTGACAAAAGTAATGAGTTCCACAATTTTTTAAGCACACATTCCCTTCTGCTTTCATAACCATTTCCCTCCAGTACTCCCATCTCATACATGGCCTGAGACCAGTTCTTCCCTCCTGCCCTTTCTCAGGTACAGTAGAAAGCTTCCCTTCATTCTTGGAAGAGGAGGACAGTACCTCCTTGTCTCTGCATCTCTCTCCCTACAATCCTGCTCTCTTGATTTTACCCCAGGCTGCTTTTCTAGTGTAGGGCTGGGATGGGTAGGAAGAGAAGGAACAAATCCATGTGGGTTACTCAGCTTGCAGGTGATGGCGTGTTTTCCTTACCATTCTTTTTTCCCCAAAACCCAAAAGAATAATCAAACTAACGAGTTCATTTGCTAGCAATGAGTACCTAAATTGCATTTAGATCCTGCAGAATACTGGAATCGCTGTAATTGTTTATTGTTGCCAGCGCTGCCACTGTGAAGGATGTGTGCACAGTGCAGGAGCTGTGTGCAGGGATATGCCATCACTCTACCTCCTGTGCAAGGCACAATTAGGTCCAAACCTTCAAACAAGCTCAGTGAAAAGGTTCTTCATCTGAAGTTATGGATGGTTGTGCTTCGAGTGCATGGTCCCTGGGGGAAGGAAAAACAGGGGGTGGGAGAATTCACAGGACTTGGGTGTGCACAGTTAATCAAAGACAAGAACTGGGAAGATTTAGAGCTGCACGTGGGCAGAAAGCTGGGACAGACCTTGAGTGTTGCAGTGTGAAGCCCAATCCTGCTAAAGCCATCCCACTCCCTGGGGGCCCCTCGTCACCACAGCCCACGGCTTAATGTAGAGCAGAGAGTGTGGCACCTGGACTAGATTTATGATGGAAATGGGGCATATTGTTGTTTAGAATGAAGGCTCAAGGGCTGAATTCTGAAGGTTCTCTAATTGAGGAAAAAAGTGGCTTCTCAATTAGAAAGCTCAGCTTACAGTCAGATGAGGTTTGCACAGAACACTGAGTTTTTGTTAATTCATGCAAAAGTACAGCTCTGGGGCCTGCAGGATACCCTCTGCTCCCACTGCAAGAATTCACCACACTCTGTGGGATTGCAGCCTAGTGGAACAAAGATTAAACTGAACTTTATTCATTCAGAAAACAAATACACCTTTTTTTCTTTACCATCTTGACAAGCTGTAGATTTATTTTCCTTGTCTAGACTTTAGGGGCTTTGGTTCCCCACCAGTGCTCCTGAGCCACCCCAAACGCTGAAGAACAAAAATGCTTTCTCCCCCACAGGATAAAGGATGTTTGTTTCAAGCTTTTAGTGACTTGAGCTGTTTGTGTTCCCTTTGTAAGATCCCATCCAAATGTTATCAGCTGAGATAACATAGAAAAATGCAGTTCTGATTCAGATTTTCAGCTGGTGTAAACTGAAGTAACTCTGGTATTCAGTGGAGGGATGTGTGAGTTCCTGCAGCTCGAGTCTCTCTAGGCTGTTTAGGTCCTATAGCTTTCCCAGCTCATTTTGAAGGGTCCTTGTGTCCCATCTGTCCTGCCTGAAATGGGCATTACTAGTTCCAAATGCCACTGGAGTCACCTCATGGCTTCTCACAGAAGTTTGCTGGGTACAACAGCCTGAAAATGTATGGTGTAAGCAAGAGTGTTATCCAATACTGTTGTTATTTAACACTCTTTTGGAATGAAATCGTGCCTGATGGAACCTGGCACTTCTGCTGTGAACAAATGCTTTCATTTTTCTCCTCCCTTGTTCCCCCTGCAGTTCAGTTCGGAGCTTTCCCTGGCCGGTTTCTGGGGTTTGTGCATGTGACTGCTCTGAAAGCAAGAGCAGTGACTCAGCCATGGCCAAAGGACTCAACCTCTGGGGCTCAAGTGCCTTCCATTCCCCACGGACAAGCTGCTCCTGCTCAAGCACTCAGCCTGGGTGACCAGCAGATCCTCCAGGCCAGAGCTCCACATGATGGGCAGGCTGCAGACCCCACAGACTTACAGTGCCAGTGACCAGAATTGATACTTGTGTTCTTGCAATGGATCTCACAGGGAACAGGGTGGCACAGGAGGTCTGGACAACAGAGGAAACAGCAGCACTGGGCTGTCAGCCTGTCCCCACAGGTTTATATTGCAGCTAGGGATAACTTCATGGGTTTTCGTGGATGCATTAGCAAGGCTGGATGGTCCTTCTGCCTGCTTTTAAGAATACTGTAAAAAATAACATGGAAATTGTGAGTCTACAGGCAAGCATACAGAAGTTTTAGGTTAAACAGAGGCTGGATGGACTTTAACATCCATTTGATGCTCCCAAAGAATAATGTTCAGTTGTATGGCAGTGACATTTAGAGGGTCTCCACTCAGTGTATGCCCATCTGTCCAGTGTCTGGGCACTGAGCTGACAGTCTGAGCAGATAAAGCTGTGGTTCCCCATTCGGTAAAAGGTGAACTGGAGTTCACTGATATTTAATCTCCTGCCCAAGATTATGCAGAAAGATTGTTTTATAACCAGAATGAAGGCCTTGGGTTCCCAAAACTGTGCTTTAAACAGAATGGACATATGGTTGAGATGGTGGATCTAACCATGTGGCAGGATGGACATGGTCTTAGGCAGCACTGAGCAGAATCAGGATGGAGAGGACCCAGCAGACCCTTGGTGAGAGCCAGACCAAGCCCAGCAGCCAGTTCAGTAGTTCTTGCACAGTTGTTCTGGAGATTTTTCCCAAGAAAATAGAGCAGGAATCAGCCTGGCTCTATCCAATCCCTCTAGCAGTGTTCCCTCTGCTCCTGAGATTATATTTCTGTTATGGGTGCACTGGTGTGCTTTCAGCTAGGGAAGACTACAGCTCACCTTAAAATGTCTCTTCAGACACCCCACTGACAGACCTGAGTTCTGAGTCACAGTGAGTCTGTGGTTGGAAATAGCCCATCCAGGCACCAAGGGAAGGTGACCTGGAAATGGCCAGAATTTGGGGGAGAATCCACCTCCTGGCAGCACTTGAACCAGCAGTGCTCTGCACAGATTGGAGGTAGCAAGACCATCCCATGCTGGGATCTCCTCCTGCCCCATCCAGCCATCCCACCCCTCACTCCCAGTGTTCAGGATTGGGTGTATGTGCAGATTGCTCAGGTTATAGTAAAGTGTCACAGAATTCCAGGCTGGAGGGGAAGGTGGGAAGGGCAGGAAGGGACCTTAAAACTCATCTTGTTCCAGTCCCCTGCCACAGGCAGGGACACTTTCCACTAGATCCACTATCCACCCAGGGAGTTTCTGAAGGGTGTCCTTAGTTTTGCTGTGCAGTGCCTGGGGAGGGAACATCTGCCTGCTGGAGAGGGAATATGGGATTAGATCCCATCCTTCCAGCCTCTTCTATGACCTGCAGGTCCTTGCATTTGGAGCAGGGACATTGGTAAGGGGGAGGGCACATTGGGAATGGGAACAGCACAGGTTTGGAGGTGGCAGAGAAAGGGTTAGGGAAGGACAGGGAGGACAGACACACATATTGTATAGGAGACAGTATATAGGTACAGGAGGGTACAAGGAAGGCTGCAAGTGCTGGAGTGCTCCAGGCAGCAACTCCACAGGCCAAAGCTGCTGCCACTGCCATACCAAACTGCCCTGGGGACCAAATCTGGCCAGTGTCCCTCCATACATCATGGAGAGTCACATCTTGTTCCAAAAGATATCTCAAGCCACTTTCTCTTGGCCTTTATTTCATTCAAGTGAAATGGGCTGGGTGGAGCCAGAGTCCTTTATTATAATTCATGTGACTCCCTCGAGTCTTGCTCATGCCAGACATATGAATTTACAAGTTATTTGATAAATTGAGTAATCTTTTCTTTCAGGAAGCCATTTCTTATACATTTTGATGTGTGATATCATCTGGAGACTTGTTAAATTTTTCTTGTTCTCAAGGCAATAGAGATTTTGGTTGTTCTCTCTCTCTCTGAGATCAGGGAGTACTGCTCTGCCCAAGAACTTGAACTCCAAATCAAAATGAATTTTCAGTAATAGTTCCATTCAAAAAAGAAGAAAGTTTTGCTTTGATTCATGTCTGAATTTGATGGGTGAATTTGCAAGCTGAATTTAAGGGAAACTGATTAATAGAAGTGAAACATCAGCTTTTCCTATCAGTAATTTCTTGAGGTTTTGTGGGGTTTTTTTGAGGCAGTAAAAAATTACAATATTCCTCAAAATGAACATTTTGTTTTACCAATCACACAATTTTCACTTTCTTTTTTCCACCAGAAGATCAAAAAGAAATGTATGTGGTTATTGTCTTGCTTATGTTTTTTATTTTGGACAGTCAAACTCAAAACTGCATCCCTACTATGGAAAAATATCCTCTTGGCTTTGAAACTGCTTCTTCTTGTGCCTCAGCAGGTAGAGGTGGGAGCCCTTGCTACCTCAAGTTGTCGTGGTTCACTGTTTTAGCTCCAAAGGTGATTGATGTGTCAGCAAGGAGGATTGTTATCATGAATATGCATAGCAAGAGATGTAGCTGTTCCAAGCAGCTCAAAGTCAGAATGTCAGCCAGGCTCAAAAATATCCCAAAACAAGCCCCCCCCCTGCCCAAAAAAACCCCAAAACTATCCCACCTCCCTCCTGTGCCCCTTGCTCCTGTTCTTGGCAAAGGGGGCTCAGAGAGGGAGCAGACACTTGCCTTCAGTAGAGGACAATGGATCCAGGTTTCTGCTTGAGTGGGAGCTGCCCGTGTGTGAATATCACCACCTGCATCCTGCAAATGCCACTACAAGGGGATTGTCCCTGTGTTTGGATCCATTTGGACTTGAGTGTTGGACTTGAACCCTTTTGTTACTTTAGCCTTATGCACGGGGTGTTCTGTGGCTGTGGTGAGTAACCCCCAGGTGGGAGATGCTTCCCTGCACCCCCAGCAGCTGCCGTGCTCTGCTCCCCAGTTTCCTGAGGAGCTCTGCTGTGTGGGATCCTGTGTAACGCTCTGTCCTGGGAGACAATGGAGCAATGAGGAGCAGTGGTGTTTGCATCTGGCAACCCACTGGGAATACTGGTGTCAGCTTCATGGTCAGGGCACAAAATGAAGAGTCTCTGGAGTGTGGGTTGGCAATGGTGGAGGGAGACAGCTCCATTCCCTGCCATGAAAAACCTATTTTCAGTCCAATTACCCAGAAAATGTGGGTTTAAAAGGCAGTTTCTCTGTGGGGAAAAAGCTAAGAAATTGAGTGAGTAGAAAATTCCTCCAGAAATCTAATGTGAGGAAAATTCCCATAATGATATGAAGTTATTTTTGTAAAGGAATGGGTTGATTGTTTTTTCCTGCTGTTTTTTCTAAGGGACTGTGCCTCTGTTCTAAAGAACTATTGTATTTCCCAATGAACTTTATCAGAAAGGACATGAGAAGCACTTATAATGAGAATTAATAAGTTTCTGCTGATTAGTAAGAGATACTCAGGACTTGTCAAACGTGGTGGAATTAGTAACAAGTTAATCCATCAAATCCGAGTCTTGCACCAGTAACCAACTCAGATGGGGACAAATACAGATGAAGAGCAATTTGCTAAAGGCCACTGAAAAGTCAAGAGCAGAGCTGGGATTCCCACATAGGACTCAGAGGACACTCAAAATATGTCCACCTGCTGTAAAACAGGAATAACCCCTTGGATCCCTACTGAACCTATGCCAGGGAGAAGGGGAGCTCCAGAGCGTGTCGCCCAGCCTTAGTGCTCAGAGTCAGAGCACACTGGTGCTCTGTGTGCTTGAGATGTAGCTTTTTTTGGCAGGGTATTCTTGTCTGGAGTCACTGGCTCTCTGGGAAGGGCCACCTGTGCCTGTGGTACCACAGCAGTGGAGACCAGCCCTCGAGAGCTGCCATGGAATTCAGCTGGCACATCTCGGGGTGCCAGGGGAGGGGTCAGTGTGCAGCCACCGGTGCTGCAAGTCTGGATGAGCCCCTTGGGCATGCGATTTTCCCAGGTATTTCAGAGCTCCACTACAGCTGATTTCCAAGGGCATGAGGTACTCGAGTACCCTTTGAGCATTGGAGGCTGTCTCTCTTTCCTTATATGTGAAATGGAAGTAAGAGCACTTCATCACACTCCTGTGTGCAGACTGCACTCAAGACATCAAATGCTACAGGAACAAAGGACAATAAATAGCAACTTTGCCTTTTTGTTATGACATCAGCAGGGACCAGCAGCAGCAACTGGCTCTGCATTTCAGCTCTCCCATGGGGTCAGGGTTTCTGGCTTAGTTCAGTTTTTAGGAATAATTATTTGGTCAGTTTTACCTGTTTGGCCTTTTGTGTGTGTTTGATGGGAAACACAGAGGACTCTTCCTCCCCCTTTGATGTGAGCTTGTGGGTAAGATGTGTTTGATCAATGCAACATCCCTGTGCACACACTCCTGCCCTTTTAAACCAAATCCACAAACTCTTGTCACTCCACGCTGCTACTGTGGTCACGTATTGTCTAAGCAAGGAATGGAAGCAAAGCTTTTCAGTTCTTGTCTTTGCTGCTCTGTTCTTTGTGAAGAATAGCAGGTGTCCTTCGGCTGTGCTTGATTTGAGGCAGCATCAGACTGGATATACAGCCAGGAGTTGAAGAAGTGCATGCAAAACAGAACATAATGACATGATAAAATAAGAAGACAACAAGTTAGAGAGGAAGCCATGATAAGTAGAGGTGGAGTCAGAGCAGTCTCCATGGTTGGAAAAGCTTTGTTTCCTTGCAGAGGACAAGTGGATGTTCCATCTCCTGTTACAGGGATATCCAGAACAACTGCCCATTGTGGTGGGAATGTGCAGAGCCATTTGGGTGGAATTCCTGCCTGTAACCACAGCAAGTAACTCCAATGTCTTGGTTGATGGAGAAAACCCTGGCACGGGGCTGCAGCTGGGGAGAGACAGGTCACTCTGTGGTTCTGACTGAAGGTGTAGTACTGGGGCTGCCTGACATTCCAGGATGGCAGCAATTAAGCATGAAAGAGAATGTAACAAAAGGGGCACAAACCCCTCTTTGTCCCCTGGCAACGCTACTCTTGGCAGCTGCTTGGTATCAAAGAAAGCTTCCAAAAATGGAAGTTAGCAAAAGATGTGGAAAGGAGTTAAAATAGAAGCATTATTGTTAAAGCTGACATTAATTTGCATTCTTAGTTTAGTCTCACAAATGGCTCTTGGGGGTAATGAGTTACCTGAATCAAACACTATTGAGGATAGAAATTGTCTTTAATTATAATGCAGAATAGTCTGAATGGCTTAGAGAAGGTGCCCTTTCACTTTGTGTCTGCTGGAAGCAAAGCAGAATTCCTGGTGGCACCTCTCTAAATAATGTGATTTGCAGTAGTGTGAGGCTGTCAGGAGGTTCCTTTCATTCAAGAGCAGTAGCCATAAGTCTTAATTTCATAATGCCTCCTCTCCACTCTTCTTCTTCCCCTCTCTGCTTGCCTGTGGAGGATATTCTTCATGACACTCAAAATAGCTAATGGTGTTTAACACCTATGCATTGGAAAAGCAGGACCAAAAAAATGTAACCTGAGAGCCAGTGACTGAGCCAGGTTTAGCAGCAGTGGTAAGGATTGCAACCCTTTGAAGATATCCATAATTTGGACACAAATCAGAGCCCTTTGTTGGAGAAGGGGGCAGCTGTGCCCCCTCAGAGGGTGCATGGAGGGGAAAAAGAGGCATGAAAATTCAAGGAAATGGATGTTTCACCACCAGTGCAGTGATGGCATTCGAATCCTTATAGGTTATGTTTGTGCTTTCTGCGGAAAATGTAGTCCTTAAGTATTGAGGGGCCTTTGTGGCCCTGGGAGTGCAGACATGGGTACTGAGGGTCACAGGGGCCGTGTGCCACCAAAACACAGACTGGACCAACTCAGCACGGCCACACCTTCCTGTTCAGAAAGATTTTAAGAACAGAATTGAGACAGAGAAAGGGAAGCAACCACAGACAACATGTAATAGGACTCCTCCTTTCTAGTTAAACAAAGGCAGCTAATTTCTATTGTTTTTTCTTCTCAAAGTTTGGCAGATTTACAGAGAGGACTCCCATACTCAAAGGCTCTCCCTGCTGCAGGGGGAATGAACACCTGGGGGCATTTCTGTTGCCCGAAGAGAGATGGCTGGAGCCATTAGAGATGTGCTGACATGTCTTGCCTGGCTCCCAGCTGGTGCTTCAGAAGGTCCAGGTCTCCGTAGGGGCAGTGTCACATCTGTCAAACCTGACAGTAGAGTTGTACAATTAGGCTCCCAAATCTCACCCTTTGTATAGTGAATGATGTCCCCTCACTTCAGTTTCAATGCCTTTGACCCCACCAGGTCTGTCCTGTGGCACTGTTCTCAAAACCTTTGCTGACCAAGTGCCGATAAGATTAGTGTCCAGTCTGAGCAGTTGCACTGTTGTGGGGAGAGTCACATTTTCCCCATCCCCAAAGACAAGAGGAACCTGGGGGAAGGATTGGCATTCCTAGCACAGAAAAATGGGAGCTGCTGTCCTGGGATAATTGTGGAGAGGAGTTCCCTACGTGCACAGCAATCAGAGCATTTTGTGCTCTTTCATAACCTTGTGCAGCAAGTGAAACATTTCATCAAGTTATTTTAATACATTAGCAATGGATTTCAGGAAAACACCAGTAATGTATGTAACATGCACCCAGGAGAAACAACAAATGGTTAGTTAGAGAATTTAGATTTTAATTAAGTAGATAACGTATGCTTGCATTTAGTCTTATAAATGAAAATGTATTCACTGTAGAGTAGCTGGGTTCTATTAGATTTCCCTGAACATAAAGAGAAGGGTTGATTATTACTGATTACTGAACTATTAGAGGTTTGTGCCTTGAGCTGCTTGATTGTAGCTCTGTTTGCTTCTGTTGCTAAAAGGGCTCTTGTCTGCTACCCAGATATGTGTGAAATAGGCAGCATTTGGACTCAAGTCGAAAATTAATTCTAGGTTACAAACCTCAGCAAATGATCCAAATAATAGTGCTGGTTACTCCTCTCTGGTCATAACAGCAGGTTTTCATGGCTTCTGGAAGCTGGTGGTGGGGATGCAGCACATCACTCCCACTCACAAAAGGCCAAGGTGAATATGCTGCTAAAAGAAGGGGTCACTGAGAAAAGACCTCTTGGAAGTGAAAAACAGACTCAGAGCTCACCCAGGATATTCCCATGCTCCATGATGTCTCTTTTGCATGGGAACATCAAGAGATTACAAGACATTACAATGTACTTATGAAACTGCTTTATCTCTGGATGTCTTGTGAATGTCAATTAGATAAGCCCAGCAACCATGCAGGAGGTAACCAAGCCTGAGTAGTGATTTAGCAGTAGGGAGACTGAGTGGTTTATCTCTGAAGAAAGCTATGGGAGAGCCCATCGTGGGACACCAATCTCCCACTTCTACCTTTTTTGGGGCTCTGTTTATCCATGTATTTGCAGCATGCCATGGAATGCTGCTGTTCTCCCTATCTCTAATGCCAATACTGAACATTAGATAAAATGCAGGATTTCAGGGGCTTCTGTAACACAGAGGACCCAGGTCTGAGCTGTCCCAGCCACCTTCTCACTGCAGAGCAGCCAGAAAGCCAGAGGCTCTGCTTCACACCTGAAGTGATCTCTTTTGATGGGTAACTGCCTGGGGAAAGGGTTTGCCCAGAAGGTAGTACAGCCAGATAATACCCAGCTGTCCAAATGTCACTTTGGGCTCTCTCAGATGGAAATAAATTGGGATAGTTTCCCATTGCCCTGATTTACTAGAAACCAGACAGTGGCCTCTGGCCTCAGGGGGAAGGCAAGGAAAATATATCTGAAAAATCACTTTCTTGTCTTTAGTCTAGTTTGGTATTGCTTAGCAGACCAAAGCCTTTAGACCAAAGTTCTTTGTTTACACACACACTTTTAGCCTTTCTTGAGCTCTTTCATGTATCCCCCTCATGTTGAAATGCCTCCCAGCATTTGGAGTCCTGGCTGTGCTTCCCTGAGCACCCAGGGAGGATGTCAGTTCCAGCCATCACCTTGAAGGATGTAGCTCCCCCTAAAATGCTTTGCCTGAACTGTTATCTCTGGTAAAAGCCTAGAGATTTGCCCTGCAAGGAAAGCAGGTTGAGTCTGATGGTAAAACATGAAGGAACTGACCATGGAAAAGTGGAGAGTCCAAGATGTCTTGCATCCATCCTGACAATATGTCTGAGTAGCTGCAGAAGGGCCTGTATAATAATTTCCATTAACGGGAGACAAGCTTCTTGAACTGCCTTTGTTTGTGATGAAACTCTGTTTGCCTAATTATGCTTCACTGAAGTTACCTTTGGAGAGCAATAATCTTGTTTGGGCTATGGATGTTGATAAGAGACTTGGGAGAGCTGGGGCTGATCTCTTGCTCTGTTTCAGAATTAGTGTGTGTCTGAAACGCCTGCACCACCAATTCACAGAGCTGCATTGTATCCAGTTGTGTTTATTTTTTTGGCATCTATAAAGCTGGAGATAGGCACCTCCACATACCCAACAGTAAAGGAGCAAGTCTGATCTGATAGGCATTCTCTAGACACATGCATCCTAAGATGAAGACTTCTATGGAAAGTTAATACCTCTAAGATGTATTAGAAAAGATTTTGCCTTCTGTCATCTATTCTTGCTGAGCGTGTAGGTGAAACAAAAGCTGACCTTTCCTGGGCCCCTTGTTCAGCATGTGTCATCTTCTCTTGCATTTGTGCTTCGTGGCAGAAGGAATTGGGGGAATTTTTTTCCTTTGTGTATTTAGGACAGTGGAGAGTGAGTGAAATTGTTAAAAGGCTGATACTCCTGTGAGGGGGTGTCTTTTATGAGGAGAAGGAAAACACTGTGCAGGACAAAGGCGGTGTCTAAGGCTCTGGCTGAGCAGAGAACAAAGCCTGTGCTGCTGTTACTGCGTGGCTGTGCCAGGCACCATCCCTTAATAAAGTGATATAATGCATCAAATGGACAAAGCCACAGTGGATTCCCTCTGAAAGCAGCATTACTGGGGCTGCAATGTCCCTTTGGAGCAGGGAATTGGGGCTGCCTGGCCTCCTTTGCAAGGGAATTCTGTAAAGATCCATGGGCCAGTTTGTAGCCACTCCAAGTAACGGCAATAAGATGTATTATTTAGGATTTTAGCTTCTCATAACAATGAAACCTTCATTCTACTCTTCTCATTCCTTTAATGCTGGCCCATGTGCCCAATCTAGTTAAATAAACCAGGAAGGTAACCATTAATGTCAAAGTTCCGTAATTAAATGCTGACTGCTCAGGCTTGCAACACTGTACTGTAATTTTTAAAGAATATCGAAGTTGACATTGGACTTTTTAAACAGATTAATTAGTCACATTTCATTTTAAGTGGTGCTGACTTAATAGGTACTGCTAATGTACAGTATGTATTTACTTAAAGCCATTATAACATAATATTTACAAGATATTAACATGTATTAATTACTGTATAATGAACCTCGTGACTACAATATTGCCATTTTTGCATGGCTGTAAAAGTTTTATCATCTTGTGAGGGGGGAGGGAAATTAAAATAAATTGCATGCACAGTGAATGCCTATTTTTCATAGGAAATGTGCAAATTACAAGAAAATGTAAAACAGGGGACCCAGTAAATCACAAACAGCTAACAAATGCTCTGAGACATGCTATAATGTTTTTATGAGCGTGTTTTACAACCCATTCATTACGCTGTCTGTCCTTCTGAAAGCTGGTTATTAGACTGACTGTGCAAAGTAACACATGAATATCTGTGCAACTAGCCATGAAATCAGAACTAAGTTGATCACTTTTATTTTCTCTTTTTCATCCTGGAAGATATCCTAAAGCATTCGCCCTCACCCTGCAATTCCACAACACGTGGCAGCACGATCTGTGTTGCGAGAGAGGTCGTGCTGAGGAGCGGTGTGGGGCTGGTGCAGAGGTGTGTGTTCCTGGGAACAAGAAATGCCCAGCTCAGTCTCCTCTTCCTGGGGACAAATCATTTTGGATGCTGGAGTTGGAGATGAGCCACGGCCTTGTGCTGCTCAGGTCGCTCAGGGCCTGTGCCCATGTTCCAGAAATCTGGCCAGGGTTTGATGGAGCAAGAGAGGGTTTTCTGTGGGTCACTCTGCAGAGGGGTCGGGATTGTGCAGGGCTGCAGACTGAGGTGGCTCAGTGTGTCTTTCCTTCAGGAGTGTCCATGTGGGATTTTCCTGCTGGAAGCAAGGATGTTGATATTGCTCGAGGCAATGGGTCACAGAAGTTTGTCAGCTGACAGAGAGAGAACATTTGGTGCGTGTTGCCTGTCAGCTGTCTGGGGGAGGCTGCAGGTTGGGCTGTCTATCAGGGGGAGGTTAAAGGTGTACTTAAACCCAGATGCTGGAGGAAGTAAATGCTCAAGGACCTCTCTGCCTGCTCCTTTTTCATTATATGTCTGATGTGCAAAATAATGGAAGCAGGTAACCCTGGAGACCTCACTGCCGACCCCACAGACTCCTGTGAAGTGAGCACACAACGTGCCATAAGAGGCACAAAGGGAACAGCACAGGCAGTGACAGCCAGGCAGTGCTGGCATTCTGCAATTTCCCTTCCACTGCCACATTACAAACAGCTTCGTATTCAAATGGCTGCCTGTCTATGATTGTCCAATTATTCACTGCATTCTTTCTTTGATGGCACAGATGTTCTCAATTTCTTGGAGTAGAGGGTTTTTTTCATCTAAAAAGTCGTTCCGCCTCAGAAATGCAAAATTCTCCACAGTTCACCAGGTTCTCTGATGGGTTTGCATAATTGGTCTTCAATTTGCCTATTGTTTTGTAATAGAAAGCCTATGTTTAATTTCATTTTCATAAACCTGTAGAAAGAGCAGAACATTCTACCATTTATGTCATTCTCTCATTAGGATCTGAGCGGGTTGTGAGCATTTAGACTTGATTATAAGGCACAGATTGTACTGAAAGGAACACATGCTTTCCTCTTCCATTGTTTTAAACACATTAGGAGACTGATCCAGCAAGATGTTAAACATGCTTGACTCTCTCTGTACCTTTGTGAGAGGTGCTTATGTCCTGGCAAGGCCAGGCTGATTGGTTTGGGTGTGCTGGCATGCCAGGAAGGGCAGCCCTGGTCTGCTGCAAACAGGAAGTGTTCCAATTGTGGACATGGGTGACTGTATAATCTCCTGGGGACATTCCTATGCAAATTCTGAGTTGCTGCAAGCTGCCTTTGCAATAACGGGGTGTCTCACTTTCCTAGAGACTCTCTCCTTTTGTGTAATGGATGTAACTCTAAACATACAGCATTTGTGAAATGACTTGGGCTTCTCATTTATAAATCATTCTTTGATGCTCATTTATATCTCGTTCTTACATGGCAAGGCAAGGTAGAGATGCCTGTGTACCACAAATATCAAAAACGCTACAGAAGAGAGAAGGGCACTTCTAAAACTTCAAGGGAACACCAGCAAGAAAACTCTGGCAAAGCCTTATGCAGATTAATGGCAGCTCTGAGGGTGGGGGGGAACTTAGTAAATTGAATCCTGGGAAATAAAAAAAGAAATTGTAAAAGATTAGAGGCTTGCTAGGATAATTGAAAAGACATAAAAGGATGATCCAGGGAATTTTAACCTCACAGGAATCCTGTGTAAAAGGATTAGGTTGAAGCCCCAGCAACAAAAAAGGGGTCAGCACTGAAGGTGTGCTGGTGTCCCCAGGGCCTGGCCAGGTGTGTTGGTACCTTCCCTGTTCTAGAGGAATGCCCTAAGCTTTGTTCTCCCCAAGGCATTCGGTGCACTCCTTAAAGGTTATTGGAAAAGCTGCTGATGTCTCCCTGGCACGTACAGAAATGCAGAGACAGTGTGGGAAGAACTTTGCACCTCCCAGTGACAGTGGTACAGTCTTGCTGTAGTATCCTGTGCTGCTCAGCCACGATGCCTTAATACTCCTAAGAGGCTCATGGCAGTGTCCCAGAACAGCTTTAGAGAGGCTCAGCTTCCTGAGGTTATGGAAGAAAAGTCAAGTGTGGCTCTTTTCTCACACAGCAAAGGGGGAGCCTGGCAGGCTGAGAAAAACCTCTTGCAGTTGACTGCTGGCAGAAAAATAACCAGACTCATCCTGTAATGGCTAGACTGGAGTGTGCTGGGGTACTGGCAATGGGAATGAGTCCATCCCAACGAGGGCATGGATCAGCCTGTACTGATAGAGTGTGGGACATGGAGGGAGACATGCCTTTCCTACTGCTGCCAGTACATATTCCTGATCCAGGGGAGGCTGTCTCCTCAACCCCTTGGTGTGCTAGATAAAATTGGCACTACAGGATAGTTTGTATGGAGGGAATCTGCTTTCTGGCACAGTGTGCCTGGAAGGAACCAGAGGGGACCCAAAGTGATATGTAATGCCAACAGTTTGGAGGTCTCTACATTTGTCTCCAGCCTTGTTCTCTGTATCAGATAAACTGATGCCTCGGAAACAACCCTTGTACTATCTGTCTTAGAAGGCAGTCAGGAAATAGATTTACCAGGCTACTTGCATGTTCTCTGAGAAGATAACAAATACCTTTACTCAACAATACATCAAATGAGTGTGTTCTGAGATGGGGAGCCACAGATGCTACCAAAATCTCTACATCAAAGCTCAGCAGATTCCCCTCTCAGCACTGGGATTTCAAGTCAAAGTCACAATGAACTTACAATTACTTTGTGTTAGATGTCGGGGACACTGCCCGGAGACAGAGCTGAAAGGCAGGTGAGGTGTCTCGTGGGTCAGACGGATGAGCTCACTGGCAGCACACATTTCTTTTCGGCCGTTATCAATATCAAAGCCCCTGACTTCTTTTGTGCTGGTTTTAGAAGGAAGGGAGATGCTGCTGCTTTGTTTCACTTCCTCCTACCACTAAATAAGAAATTTCCCTTCCAGAACCTGTTTGGAGAAGCAAATTGGTATTTCCCAGCCTCTGTCTCAATGGATAGTTGTGTTGGTCAGCTCATAGGAATTACAGCATTGTTTTTGTAAAAGACTAGGTTGAAATCCCTTTTTCCCTGGCATTATGCTATTCCAAGCTTGCAGGGAGCTGGACAGAGCAAGGAAGGAGAGGACTGGAATCAGTCCTTACTTCAGATGCTGAAATCTGCAGTTTAGGCCTGTTTTCACATGGCACTGTCTTGTGCTGCCTCTTCCTCCACAGCTGCCTTTGCTCTCAATACAGCACCTCGTGAATGTATCGGAATTGCCATCACATCTGGTGTGAGGGAGTTGTTACCAGCTGTGTCTCTGAAGCAGAGGGCTGCATCTTCCTTAGCAAAACTTTGGTTGCTGTTGTTGGTTGCCCAAACTCAGAAAACTCAGAGTCTGATTTTCTGTGAGGGCTGTGTCAGGTGGGGGGTTTGCTCTCAGCAGTGGGATGTGCTCGCTCAGGGTCCTGCTAGGGCCCAATGCTGGACCTCTGGACTGTGCAGGTGACCTCAGAAGGCAAAAGTGGGCCAGTGGCCTGCCAGTCCATGGAGAAGTCAGTGCTTGCCCAGGAAGGCAGTTGCCCAGAAAACATCATTCCTAGAAAGCAGATCTGATGCTTTAAATGTTACAGCTGCTTCTTGCTCCTCACTGAAAACTTGTCATCAAATACTGGAAATGCAGAGAGTGAACTTCATATATCCACTGGAAAGGAGAAGCCCTGGTCATGTCCCCCTGCACTTTTGGCAGGACAAGAGTGGCAGAGCTGGGCTGCTGCCCTGTAATGTCCCTTCCCTTGGCTGTGGCACAGCTCTGTGTGCCTTGTCCCAGGGCAGGAACCTGCCCTTCTCCATACAGCACATCCAGCCCCCAGCAGCATCACCCCTGGAGCAAAAGGCCCTGCTCTGCAAAGGGTCCTGCTGCCAGGGCTGGGGCGAGGGAGTGGAGGAGCAGGACTGAGGGGAGCCTCTCACCCTCATGCTCAGACTTGACCCCTCTGCTAACAGCGGGAAGATTTTAGCACTCCCTGCCACACAGCAGAGAGGCCTTGCTCAATCAACAGGATTTGTTATCTAAATATGACAGCTGAAGGTTTCCTTCCCAACTGCAAGGCCAGTGACAAAGCAGGTTGGAGCCTGGGTTACACTTGGAGTCACTCCCACTGAGTGTTCATGTCCCTAACGGTGGAGAGATGACAGCAATTTTCCACCTGACGACAATACTCAGCACCAGTCTCAAAAATGTCAACTGTAATTAAAATTTGTTTATATTTTCAATGGTAATATTCCTTTTTCTCTCATTGACAATTGCTGTTTCAAGCTCTTAGGCTAAACTGAATAGGAACAGTTTGTCTTTAAATGGCAAGTTTCCTCTTCTCCTAGTCATTGATTTGTGGCTACACTTAGGAATGGCACAGTTCCTTATTGCATGCTCCTTATTTTTCCCTCCCCCTCAGTGTTTTTCTAGGGCCCTTTAATAACCAGTATTTACTAAAAATTTTGAGACCTCAGGGGAAAAAAAAATCTATTCACTCTATTATTTCTGTAGCAGACACAGTCCAAAAGCCCTTTTCTGTGACAGTGTCAGTAATTGTTTAATCCATGTAAAACAAGCTGCTTTCCACACTCACTCCACTGAGAAAACAGCAGAAAACAGCAGGCTCTGTTCTGTGGTCATTACAGACAACACGAAGCTCCCAGGTGTGTGGTCACAGCTCAGCCACTGGTCGGTGACACCGTGTGAGCAGGACACGGCCATCAGCTCCCACTGACACAGACACTGAGCCCTCATCGTGGCCAACAACCCAGCAGAAACAACCAAGATGAACATGCTGAATTGAATATTGTGGAGTGTTTGTTTGGGAGGCTGGGGAGTGCTCTAAGTACCATGGGTGTATTTGCAGCACATTAGCAGATCCCAGGGCTCCCTTTAAGGTGAGGGATTGCAAATGATGGATGGGCTTGTGCCAGGTGTCTGCCTTTGGATGAGACATTATATCTGCAGAGTGCTGGGGATAAACATGCACTGAGACATCCCTGGCAATTTCCCTTGTGAGGTGGATAACTCAACCTGGATGCAGCCAGCTGAGTGGAAAGTAAGAGGGGTTTAGAGGCATCCTGGGCAAAAAGCACTTCTTGCAGCAGAGTTGTTCAGGAATATGTGCTATAATTATGTTTGCCTTGACTGACACTTCTACAGCTTGTGCAGAGTGGTACCTGAGAACTTGTTGAGTGTGCGAGTGTCACCACAGGGAAGGTGGGGCTTTGATGAGTTTCTGTTCTCCTCTCCAGAGCTATTCGTATTTTAGAAGATTTTTTTACAGAACTGTTCCCTTTTCCATAATAATTAGCATTGATGTAATTTAGTTAATAATCATATTAAATGAGCCAACAGATAAAACTCTGATCCTGACTGAGCTTTGGCTCTGCTTGGTGCACATTCTCTGCTCACAGAGCTCACCAGACTCGGCTGGTGGTTCATGTACAGCATCACCCTCCCTGCCCTGATTGTGAAGTCTTGCACCAGCACTCTGTGGAGGCTTGTCTTCTCTCATTAAGGTTGCATCTGTTGTAAGTGGTTAGAACATTTTTGGTTAGAATACCTCAAATTAGTTTACAAAACATTGGGTGTTCCGGTTTGCAGAGATCACAGAATGGTTTGGGTTAGAAAGCACCTTAAAGACCACGCAGTTCCACCCCCATGCCATGGACACTTTCCACTATCCCAGGTTGCTCCAACCTGACCTTGGACACTTCCAGGGATGGAGCAGCCACAGCTTCTCTGGGCACCCTGTGCCAGGGCCTCCCCACCCTCACCGGGAAGGATTTCTTCCTCATCTCTCATGTAACCTTGCCCTCTGTCAGCTTAAAGGATACCATGGAGAGTGTCCCTGTAGTGCAATTGTCTCCAAAGATCAAATCTTCACAGTGCTACTTCTGTCTTCCCCTCCAGCTGGATAAGCCAAGCCCAGGCCTCATTTTGGGATATTTCTAATGCATATCTGTGCATAGCAGTGTGATGGGTAAACTCGTTTGGGAGCTTGGTTTTACATCAGCAAGGGAATCTCTGTCCCTCTGTTTTGGTTGTCTGAGCCATCTCTAGCAAATACCAGATGCAGAGAGACTTGGTCCAAAAGGCTTTACAAGCCTTTTTCACCAGCCTGGCATGGTTCAGGTTGGAAGAGTGGCCACATGTATGAACATCACTGTGGCTGCCAGCTGAAAAAAAGAAAACAGAACAGCTGGACTTTCTTTGCCTTCTTGAAGCCAAGCTTGAGCAGATCGGGGCCTGTGAAGGAATAAAGATGCACATGCTGATGCAGTGGGATTACAAATTCTCTTCCTTGCACCAGAAAGCCTGGGCAGCCGTGGTTTGGGTGGCACAGGACCAGGACCACTGCTCTCCACACTAGCCAACTATCAAATTCCTTTAGAAGTACAAGGCAACCTTTTGGTCGGCTCAACAGCACATGTTTTGTAGAGATTTGGGGAGGGTGAGATGTTAGTGCTCATTCTTTTTCTGGTGCCTGTGTAGTAGTGGCCAAATCACTTCATCCCGTGAGCCTGTTTTCCATTTATAGTGAGGATTAGCAGTACTTCTCTTTTCCATTCTGACTGCAGGCTCAAAAGAAGAAATTACTCTTATTTTGCATACAAACTCATGCATTTTCCATGCAGTCCCTTCTACAGTCAGACCATATCTTACATGAGACACCTGATGTATCAGATTATAAATGATAAATATTCATAACCACAAGGACAAGTTTCCTTGAGGTCTGTGTGCATACAGATGTGGGTAACAGGGCTGCTCAACACTTGCCCAAAGTTCATTGCTACAATTTCCAGTGGCTCCCAATGTTTTCTTGTGTTTCACTGCACAGTTTGCATGGTGTGGGGAAACAAGCACAAAAAATATGCAGCCTAAACTGAATAATCTTATTTCTGCTGATTTCATGTGATGAGAGGATGCCACACTTGCAATTCAGGAGTAAATGAGAGAGTTTGTTTTCCTTTGTAAGTGTGCTGTGAGCTTTATTGTTTAATATTAAAGCTGCGTTGTGTAAAGTGGCCCATAAATGGCTAATAAAATCAGCGTTTACAACTTGTAAAGTGCATCAGGACTTTACCCTGGATTGCCTGGGGAGATTTATATTTGTGTTTGCTGTCTGGGGTTTAAGAACTGCCCACGGTTTTTCTTTTTGGACCCATTAAAAATGATAGTGTGGACAAACATCCTTCTGCGTTGACTCTGTTGGATCTGCTGAAGCGTTGCCAGGAGGAGGGAGGGGAGCTCTGTAGCACTGTTCCTTCCTCAGCACTGGGGTGAGGACATGGGGCACACCAGGCTTGTGAGGGGTCTGCAGCAGTGCCACACAAAGGAGGGATAACTCCTGATGATCTACCATACTCTTGAGAAGCCCTGAGAGTAAAATGAATTCATCATATTCCTGTGAGCGTGGGCAGCAGAAGGACCAGTCTTATTCTTGAATCCTGCCACTGCCTCCATCTCCCTCAGTTCTACCTTTAGCAGCTTCACTAATGTTACACAGACTTTTTTCCGTTTCTCTGATTGTGTGTTTTTCCTCTTTGAAGGAATTAATGGGAAAAGGCTGCAGCCTGCTTTTTGTCTAGTGATAATACTGGGGCTGCAATTATCTATTTTAATCACCTTCTGCATTTGTGAACAATTCTAATTGGAAAAATAGATAAAAACATGGGTCTTCTGATAAATGGTACCTGTGAAATATTACTCCTTATCTTGTTCTAACCCCAGAGAAAATGTTTAAGCATGTAGGTAGCTTAGGTCTTGGACAAAAGTCCGAATTTTTGAGGGCAAACCTGGCTCAAGTGTGGAGTTTAAAACAGATCTGGTCAGGAGCTCTCATAAAAGGCCCTCCAGAGGAAGGAAATGCAAGCAAGGTCCACTGCAGTAAAAAGTGACTTTCTGACAGTAGTATCCAGATATGTGGAGCTGAACAGCTTTTCTATCTGCCAAAAAACCCCAAACCAACACAAATCAACATATTCAGTGGCTGGAAGCAGAAACCAAACACACCCAAGTCCCTAAACTATTTGCCTATCAGACAATGCATTCCCTGCCAAAGATCATGATGACTGTCCCTGCTCTGAAACGTGCCCAGACACTCACACTTGATGTCAACCTAAAGCTGGGGGAGACTTCATGGCTGAGGATCTTTGGTTTATTTTCACACGAGGCCTTACAAACTCTTCAATGTAAAATTGTCAAACCCTTGTGCACTGTGACTTGAGGCTTTGGTGAAAGCTTTGGCTGCTCTGGACACTTGCATCTTTAAATTTCTGTTATCTGACAGACCTGTAGGAGCTCAACGTAAGTGAAGGGATGGGGAAGGAATTGTCCTTGCAGATATTTCTGTAGCAAGAGAGTTTGAATTAAATGCTAGGATGGGATGTTTCACCCCAGATTGCTAGGAGGCCCATTATACTTAGCATGTAAAGCTGTCATACAGTGATATACTTGGAACCAATGCATGCTCTTTAATTACAAATTCTGCCTTAAGGTGCCTGTTTCTTTGACTCCCTGAGATGTATGTAAAGCTGTGCAGGCCCAAGCACACCACCAAAGCACATATGCTGCCAGCTCATAAGAGGTGACCCTGTCCACTGTCTTTGCCCTCGTAACAGTTCATTACATTGTCCAGCATTTTTGAGCCAGAGTAAGTGAGATTTATAGGTTGCCTGGGGATAATCATTTCAAGAAGAAAGATCAATGATATGCAAGTCAGTGGAAAGAACAGCAAGTTCCAATATCTGCCTTGTTAGAAGACATCAAACATCTTCATAAACTATTTAAAGGTAGAAATAATCATTAACCTTTGCTGTAACCAATTACATTCAGAATGGTCAATGCCATTTAATACGAGTCAGGGTGACTCCCCATTAGGGTGTGCAGGGGATGTTACCGCTTGGAAGTCATTTTCACCCTGGGTTTGTCCTGGAGGAGGCATTGGACAAGCAAGCTGAACAACACCATGACTCCTGGCTCCCCTCAAATGAGCTCTCTGGCCTTGCCTTCAGTTGAACTGCAGCTGTGTCAGTTTACATTCACCTCAAACAAACAGTCGTGGATGCTTTTTCTGCCTCCTTTAGTTAATTATTACTATTTTTAATATGGTGTGAAAGCATTCCATTTTTCCTTTGGGGAAAATCACAACCCAGGTTGTTCCTTGCAGAGCCAAGAAAAGAGCAGATTGTTCAGGCTTGGCTTGTTCCTTCCAAACCACCTTGAGGAGCTGATAGCCCCATCCCTCTTTGACACACTTGCAGCTCTACAGCAATACATCCCTTGGCTGCTTTTCTTTAAACACTGTAGTCATGCTGCTGCCTTTGAAGTATGAGGTGTTGCTGATAATCCCAATCCCGCCTCTTCTCCCCCCGCCCTGCTGATGCTGAATCAATGACATTTTTTCTGAGCTGCCTACATTTGCTGTTTTACTGCCGACTGCATGTGGCCCTCTCAATTCAATTACTTCTGCTGTGTCTACAACTATGTGCTCTATAATGTTTCAGAGACTGCTTGCAATTAAAATAAAAAATAAGTAATACATTACAGGTGACAACCCAGTCAATCTCTGTGCAGAGCTTTCCAAGTGGCTCAGAGCCCACAGAACAGGAACAAAAGCCTGAGACTCAGGAACAGTGAAGAGTATTGTCTTTCCACGTTCCTAAAAGGCATAATTTCCTGAAGCTTGCCTTATTTTTCCAACTCCTTTGCTCTTAAAAGAAAATGTCAACATACTTAACTTTTCATCTGGTTTCCAGGGGACTCCAGGTAATCAGTCTGCTTGCTGGGGAAGGACTGGGTTTGCACCAAGTGAATTCAACTGATGGTTTGGGGCACTTAAGCACATTTTAGGTATTATAAAGTTTTGTAACTGCTTTTAACAGGCTTTGGACAGGTCAGGAGGGACTAATTGCATGCAGTTTCGAGTATTCTGGCTTCAAATCAGCAAAACACTTAAGCATGTGCTTAATTTTAAGCACTGCAATAGTTTTTCCCACAAAAAATGGGAAAAACTCAGCCATCCTGCTGAGTAATCCTAACAATTATTTCTTGCTCTTGTTTTTTTCTGTCTTTCTTTGCCCCCACAAAGTCTTTTAGGCATTCTCAAGGAGAGAATACAGAAAAGCTGAAATGAAACAGCTCACACAGGGAAACACAAGCAATGTGGGGAATTTTCCTTTAGCAATCCAAGCAGCAGATTTCTGTTATTATAAATACTGGCTGAACTCACTTGTGAAAATATACAACATTTAATTTGCATGTAAAGTGACAAATTAAAATCTAAAATTCCCCATTTTGTTCTGTGAGTGGAATACAACATGACAAGCTTTGAAAAATGCCTCAGCTCTGCTCCAGTGGCACCATCAGTCTGGTGGTGCTGCAGCCGTCACGTTGAACCTGAACGTGAAGAAGCTTTTAGCAGCACATGAAAACAACTCGACCCAAATACTCAGAGGTATTTGGGTGCCTAGAACTCATTTCATTTGGGTGCTTCTTTGCGTCTGGTTCTAGAAACTGGGAACTGGGTTGAAATACAGCCACTTTTTGTATGAAGATCAGAAAAGTGCCTTGTATCAGTAAGGGATAGAAATATTTGTCAATGCCATAGGGTGTAACACCATAGGGATGGCTGCATTAGTTTAGGCTAAAAGGCAGGCAGAACCTGTCTGCAGCAGTGGCCAGTTGTTCAAAGGAAAGTGCACAACCGCTGTGTAAATGGAGCAGACCTTCCCAGTTTCACCCTCGCAGGCTGAAGGAAGCAGGCAGCTGAACACATGCTGATCCACACCTTTCATTGTCCCTGCAGCCTCTCTTGGTGTCTTTTCCAGTTCCTTCATCTCTTTTTCTGAATTGGGAAGGTCACAGTGGCACAGGGTATTCACAACAGGCATGAGGTGGTGTCTGCATTTTGTGGAAGCTGAAGGAAAGCCCAGCAAAGGAACTCAACAACTCATCTCTGCTTCTGGTGTGTGTGTGTTGGCACTTTGCTGGTAGGGACATCTCAGACTGGGCTGTAGAAGTTTCCCTGGTCCACTGACCGTTCAGTCCAGGCTTTTTGATCATTGCCAGCCTTACTACTAACCCCCTAATTATTGCAATCTCAAAGAATCCTCTCACGCTGCAGTTGAAAAATAGCCAAAACATGGGTAATGCTTATACCTGCACCAGCCCACTTTTTACCCTGGAATAATCTCTCTTTTCTGCTTGCTTGTTTTACACCTGCTGTGTGAAGGCACAGGAGAATATCCCATCAGTGCTAGAGCAGCTCAGCTTTGACTCTGGCAAGTTCAGGGCACAGATAGGTGCCACTGTTCATTTGTTATACTGGCAAACAGCATCAGCCCAGCTGACACTTGCATCCGCAAGTGCTTTCCTCTGTAGAAATTCACTTAATCTTTTCTGACACTCTTTTGGTGTTTAAAGAGAAAAACACTGGCTTATTCCCATTCCCAGACACGGTGATGTAGAGACCTGGAGAATTCAAGTGTTGATGAACTCCTTTGATTTAAATGATTGCAGTAGAACATAACAGGGAGCAGTTTTAACAAGGCTAAATGAAACCTAAGTTTTCTGAGTGATACTGATGTCTTTCCTTCAGAGACATCGACAGCAGCTGCTTGCTGCCCTCCAAGGCAAGTGAGCCTGAGATGCTCACAGTGCAGAAAACACGAGTGCATTCCCTGTTGAACTGAAATCTGTCTTCTCTAGACTGAGCTCTTTCTCTGGATCCTTGGCCTTCTGAATCCAGTAGAAAATATTCCCATGACATGGGATGGGATGCCCTGAACCTCCCCTGGAGCAGGAAGAGTTGAGAAACCTCAGCACTGCAGTGTTAGGACCACCATGGGTCAGATCAACTCGAGAAGGGGGAAGCACCTTACATTCCCAAACACAGAGCCTGGGTACAACTGCAGCTCTCAGTACAACTGATTTCCCCGTATTTCTCAAACCAGACTTTTTGAAGAAGCTCAGCAGAAATCATTCCATATGCTGTGTCAGGAGCTGTGCAGGGTTCTGTTCCAAGCTGAGGGTCCCCAGGGCTTCCTGTAAGCCAGGAGGACACATGCTCTGCTGTGCCTGCCCAGCCCTGTGCCTGGAGATTGCCATTTCTCAGGGCAATAGTGTCAGCAAGGGGCAGCTCCATAGCGTGTCCATGGAGCACAAGCCCTGCCCTCTCACCCTGCACAGCAGATTGTAGAGCAAAAGAAGGTAAATAGCAATGGTGATGATGCCCTGGTGACCATCATGTTAAACTGTGTTCACAGCCATCACCCTCAGACTTGGGCTAAGTGAACAAATGTTCCTCCCTAGGGCCATATGTTGTGCCACACTCCCACTGCAGCCATCTCAAAAAGCAAATATGGTGTTGGTTTGTTTTATTCTGTTTCATTCCTGCTGACACCAAATGCCAGCACTAGGCATGGGGAGTGCTGCAGGGAGAAGCCATCAGCTAATGCTGAAGGAAGGATTCTAGAGACAGCACTCTCACAAAAGATGCTTAATAACATTCTGAAGAAAAAAAATCTTCTCCAGCACACAGTGCCCAGCATGGAAGTGATTTTCCAGAGCAGGCAGGGTGGGAAGAGTGGCAGCAGTATAAAGGAGGGTGTTTGAGCTCTCCTTCTACAGGCAGGAGAACTTCTTGATTCAGTATCAGAGAGGAATGTAGAGGTTGCTTCCCAATATAATGGAGTGTGACACAGCCCAGTGAAGGGATGGTGTTTTGGAAAGTGCACCTAACTGCTGTCAGTGAGGGAGAAATCCCTGCAGGCCACTGGAGATGTGAGGCTGTGCAAAGGGGCTCAGACTTTCTGCATTGTGGCTCCCACCAGAGTCAGGGTGAACACCTGTGACCTGCAGAATCGGAGACTGAGGCCTTTTGAAACCCCCATCAATTCTCTGCCAGTATTGCTTTGCCAAAGATTTCTCTTTGCTTCTCATTTCTCTTTGTACTAGCATAGGCAATCCTGGTAGGGCAGGTCTTTCAAAACCCCTGCAGCCTGTGCTGCCATATCTCAGAAGGAGACCAGGCATCTCATGAGCCTCTTTAACCCCTGACTTTCCTCTGCTCTCCTCTCAGCCCTTCATTCCCTATCCTTCACAGGGTTTCCCCTGCTCCCACAACAGTGTAGAAAGCCATCAGCTGGCTAAGTTACAGCTGAGACACCAACTTTGCACACAGGGTGTGTGTCCCTGTGTAGCACAAGGGTCACACGCTGTGACAACCCTCCCAGCAGCACAGTCAGTTTCTGATCTGAGGAGAGGAAGATGATGTTTTGGTATGAGAAACACAAAGAAAAGTCGTTAAAAACAACTACAAACCCCAAATTTGTCTCCACCCAAAAGAGCATGATCCCCCAGGCCTGATGGTTCACCTGGCTGTTCCAGGTGCTTGGTCTCCAGGCTGGGCGTTCACTGCATTGACACTTCTGCAGACCCAGCACATATCCAGTGGAGCTTAATTAATGCTCCTGGCACCTACGCAATGAGAGACATCTAAAGCTCCTGAAAGAAGGATGTTTCAATGGCAGTATCTATTTATAAACCCCTTGGAGCAGAGCTGGGGGGAGGCTGCACCAGAGGAACCCACAGGCACCAGGCTCTGCTGAGGGAGGAGAGGCATCAGCTGAGCCAGCAGTGAGCTGCTACCCAGCTGTTACCCTGCTGGGCCACTAGTTTTAAAATCTGTGTTGGTGATTCAGATTAGCATCCCATGGCTTTACCTCCACTGAAGGATTTCTCCTCCGTGAAGAAGGAGAAATGGCTCCTCTGGGCTTTCTCTTCATTACAGAGTATTGCTTCCCTTGAAGAGCAAGGATGCGTTTGTTTAAGGAGGAGGTTGGTGTCCTGGAAGGGCAATGTCACAACAGCCTCTGTGCACCAGGGGGTTACAGAAATGCTCAAGGTATGCTACAGCAGATTCCCAGGCTGCCAAAAACCCGCTGAGTTCTGCAGGACCCTGATTAGAGAGTTAAAAAGGCAACCTTAATGTTTGCAGTAGGGTTGGCAGTTAGAGGGTTAAAAGCGTAACTTTCAAGTTCGCTCAGAGACGGACCCGAGAGCAGGGACAGGGCCGTGAGGCACCGAGGAACCTGATTGGATGGAGCATGGCGGGAACAGGGCGAGAAACCTGATTGGATGGAAGGGGCAGAGCCTGATTGGGTGGAAGGCAGCCCCCTCAGGGAGCGGGTCAGAGGGGCAGCCGGAGCAGAGCTGGAACCTTCAGCTCAAAGACCACTGAGAGACCCCCAAAGACCACCAGAGGGTGGGGCAGAGGCAGAGACTGGGAGGAATCCTATGTATATGAGTCCCTAGATGTAGTATATAAGGTTGTGTCTTAGCAACAGAAGGGGGTGAGTTAGGCTGGAGCGCTCCCTGTTGTTCCTGGCACCAAAATAGACATACCTGTTCTATAATTGCTTGTGGGTTGTAGAGTTTGTGGCTTGATGCTGCAGGCCAAATTTCTCCCTGGGCATGAGCAGAAGTGTTGCTCTCACTGGACATGACCTTGTCCCCCGTGGTTGGACAAGGAGGATTTGATCCCCAGGTCATTGGACAGCTAATGTAAACAATACAGGCGGAGATACATAAGCCTTAACTGTGCAACAAGAAGGGCAGACGTTTTCTGACTTCTTAAAAAGCAGACCTTCTGCCTGGTCATCTGATTAGGCAGAGTCATGTGTCCAGGGTTTTCCAGGCAGTCTGCCTGGGGAGCCATGGATGCAGAGTCTGCTAGGTAGGTAGGTTGATTAGAAAGGCTTTGCCATGCTTAAATGCTTAAGCTTAATATGCATACAAACAAGTGCACTAATAGTTAAATAAATCCTTTGAGAAAACTTCTGGAGTCTTGCCTTCTCATCATTCTGCCTCACGGGACGACCCAGCATCTACATCTAGTGAAACCCAACAGAGTTTGTTCTGTATGTCAACTCTGATGCATCCCCAGAGAGGCTGTGAGGTGCCAGCAGAATCTGGTTCCTGGCCTGGCTGTGGCACAAATCACAGGGGTTCCTGGAGGTCCCCACGTGCCTTGGCAGCACTGCCTGGCTCCAGCCCCAATTGAATTAGTGATCATTGAAACCACTGCTGGGGTGGTGAAGGTATTATTAACCTACAGCAGCCTTGTTGCAGCATGTATGTAGATGACACAAAATGCTGGGATAAAGCTGTGTTAATCAGGGATATTCAGGGAGCTAACACATCCCTCCTAGCGTGGGCACGGATGTTGGATGTGTTACCCTCTGAGGTTCATAGAATAACAGCAGTAGCAACGTTCTGTTCCTGCTTTGCTGAAAGGCTGTGGATTTAATTTCTGCTTCTAAGTAGTGCTGTTTGCAAATCCATGGAGGGTACAGAGCAGATTTCTAGGACATGGACTCGTATATATTCATTCTTTTCATCCGACACTCTTGACCTTGGGCTATAATGTATGCTTGTGTACCTTTGTGCAGTGCCCTTTGCTAAGACAAGCAAGGCAAGAAGATGAGCCAAAGGTTGTGGTACTGATCTGGATTTGGGAGACACAGGTTTAATTCCCTATCCTTACGTAGACTTCTTGCGACAAAATCTTGCATAGTAAAATCCTTCAGGAGGTGAGGTTCAGCAAGAATGACACAGAAACTGAAAAAAAAAAAAGGCATTTGCAAAGCATCTTAAAGGCCTTGGTTCTTAAACATCAAGTATTGTGTCTTGCCTGGAGGTCTGAGAGCCTGTGTGTGTGTACACTTGGCCCTCTGCTCTGTCTAGCTGCAAACAGTCGGAATAATGGAGCTGGACATTTTTGGCTGCCTGGATCACATAGCAATGGTTGTGACTGCAAATTAATAGAAGAGGGGGAAAGTAAGAACATAAAAGGCTGTTTTTCAAGCACTGGCTGCCAGAATCTCTTCACAGGGTAAAGGTGGGTCAGGGAGGGCAGCAGCAGGGTCAGGATAGATCCTCCTGGGATGTCTCTGTTCCCATCCTGTTGTGGAAGAGTTCACACAATGGCTGCATTCAGGGAATGCTGAGAACCTCAAGTAGATATGTCCTGGTAATCCATTAATTTATTTCCCCAAACTCCAGAGACACTGTAAAAGAATTTCCTAATGTGGATGTAATCATTCTACAGGCAGACAGATCTAACTGAATTTCCAAGGATGATCTCCTTGGCAGAAGGATTATTTTAAATGGCACGTGTAGGCAGCACACTGATGCATTTGTTGGAAGTCCAGTGCAGCAGCCAGCACAGCCAAGGTGTCCTGGACCCCTTCTGGTTATCTCTGAGAGGAACAAAGGCTGAGAGTCAAGGAGTCTGAGGCTGGTATTTGGGAATGAGCAACATTATTTCCACAGCAGAAAACATCCACTCCAGTTCTTCAGGTCCATGGTCTCTGGAGAACAGGATAGGTAGGACAAAGCAGGAGTATCTTCCAAATATCATGAGTTTCACTGAAAAGTATTTGCTTTCTTCATTGCTGAGGGTCCATCCAACCTTGGCTGCCATGTGTGTGATCAGATCCAGCCACAGGAGGGGAACAAAGATGCACTTGGAAAGAAAGTTGTATCATGCAAGAGGTTTAAGTTAACCTCCAACTGGCAGTGGGACTTCTGCAGACAGAGGATCAGAGCACACACTTTTCACTCCTGTGTGTTTCAGTCTTGCCATGTATAAACATCAGATCCTCGGGATAGGGACTGTGCTGTCTTGTTTGCAAGGGTCTTTAGACCATGTTATCATTGCAGGAAACAAGAGTGAACAGTAATCCAGTAGGTACAACAGAGTGGGAAATGGTTGGAGAGGGAGGTTTTTAGCTGGGGAAATGCTCACCCTGCCCTTGGCACGGGCAGGGAGGGCTCCTGTGTCAGATAGTCTCTCTGAGCCTCCCCACATCCAGTGGGTGCCCCAGCTCTCTGTGTGGGCAGGACATCGGTGGAACAGTGCCGTGGCTGCTCCGTCTTCAGCAATGACCAGCCTGCTGTGATGCCCACACCAGCCCATCCACACCAGCAGGGTTCCCAGCGTGGAAGGTGTTGGTTGGAAGATGCCCAGGTGTGCATGGAATCACCTCTGCCTGAGGCTGCAGCATTCCTGGCTGGAGCCTTGTTCCGGAGCAGCTGGAGCTGGGGATGGAGCTCACTCAGCAGGAGGGAGAGCAGGTGGTGGAGCAGCAGGGCGGAAGACTTGCCAACCACACACATCACTGCGAGCCTGAAAGGAAATAATTTGTTGAACTAGTTTGCCAAATAATATCTACATTATGAATGCACCAAACATTGCTTATTCTTTCTCACTGCATGGTTCTTCCTTCCAGGATAAACTTGTTTTCTCCAGTCCATAGCTAGGGAAAGGTTGGGAAGAGCTCCTGAAGCCCCTCTGGGCCTTTGCTCCTGTGTTTCTGCTCCTGTGTATCACTCCAGCTTTCCCTGGGGCCACGTTTGCTCAGTGTGTCCATGAGTCTTCTTTCATCTTCTCTCAGCTTTGAGTTTGTACCTGTTTATTCCAGTTTTGGGGAGCTCCAGGGTGCACAGCAAACACCTGGGAAGTGCTGCTTCCCAGCTGGTCCCTGTTGCTCTCAGTCGAGGCTGGTGTTCTCCTTCAAAGGCTTAAAGGATGGAGTTTCAAGTAGCCACAACCACATCTAAGGCCAGCTTTATCCAAGAGTCTGGTTAGGATGCTAAATTACCAAAATTCCTGGGTTTTGTCTGGAGCCTTTCAATATAGGTCATGCCCATGCTCAGAGCTTTGTATCTAATATTAATTAGTGCCTGTGCATGTCAGGGGAGCTGTTTGCACTGAGGCCTCAGTACATCAGAGGAGCAGAGAACATCTAGAGAACAGGGGAGGGAGGGTGACAGCAGGTGTGCAAAGGTGAGCAAGGACTGCAGGGTACCTCAGTATCACAACCTTGTGCTACAGTAACTTAGCATCTGCACTCCTAATCCTCTGTAAAACTGAATAATGATCAAGCTGCAACTGACTTCTTTGATTTTCCCTAAATGACAGGTTTTAAAAGGAAAATTGATGAGGAGATGGATGTGACATATGACTTACAAGGGCATTAGTGTGACTCTAGAAAAACATTCATAGCAGCATAAGAAAAATAAACACAGTGGAAAAGTATTTATGGATTTACACTGACTTAAATTGTCACCGAAACTATTTCCTTTTCTGTCTCCCACAGGAAAAAAAATGAAACTGGGAAACATAAGAAAACCAGAAACTTCAGCACTGCCTGTTACCTGGCATTTATAGGCTTTCTGGAGCTTGAAAAACACTGGATGTGCTTGGATATAGATGGTGCCAATCGAACACTTGCTGCTCGTGGCAGGAGCTGAGGTGCTTTCCCTGCTCTGTCAGAACACATTTGGGGTTGGTGGTTTGCAGGTGGGCAGGAAAGGGAGGCAGAGAGAAGGGCTGGAGGGTTTGGAGGTGGTGTAACCAGGCAGGCAGCTCCCCCTCTGCTCCCACTTGTTCTTTCCCATCATGACTGCAGAGATATTTTCCTCTAGTGCTTCAGCTCCACTTAACTCTGCCTTTGATCAGTGTTTATAGTAATGGAGCTTGGTATAAGCTCTAATATCCTTAAATGCTGTAAATATATATCTATAAACACTAAACAAAACATTCCCTATATTTTAAACAGAGACCAGAACTGTGAATTAGGGCCCCAGACAAGGCAGATGCACGGCAACAATGCTCAAGGACTTTGAAGTTAAAAGCCTGGCTGTGTAAATGTAAGAGCCTTTGTAAGTCAAACTAAAAGTCTCATTAACGCAAAACTTCCATGATCAGAAACCTGACTAGTTCAATGAGAATCCCCAAGGGCATGAGTATTTAGCACACTTTCTAATTAAAGCAGAGAATTATGGTGCAGCAGTTAAAATATGGTTTATTCTTGCCTGTGAAATATTCAGTAGATTGTGTGAGACACTCTGCCAGGGCTCTTTGCAAATAGGACACGACAAAACCAAGCCCAGCTGGGCAGGAGTGAGCACCTGAGAGGGGTTTCTCTGTATGTTTGGATGTTGTCACCTTGAGTAAGACAGCAGGATTGATCCTGATCTTTTTTGGGTGCTGTAGAAAATCCACCTCTTCTGGACTCCCCTGCAGACCTGAAGTGTGAGGAAACTGCTCAGACACTCCTGAGGTCTGAGACATGGAGTGTGCCCACCAGCCTTTGGGGAGTTTTGTTTCTTACCTTGTGCAGGGGGTCTGAGGGATCTCTGCTGCTGCTCCCAGCCTTGTCATTGTCACCTGGGCCAGGCACTGCGAATGGCTGGGCTGGGCAAGGGGGTGTCTATGCACCCCTCCCTGCTGAGCAGAAGCTGTGAAAAATTTCCAGATCTTGATAAAGCTGTCCCTGGGCTTCAGTCCCACCATAGGAAGCAGCCCAGGTTTCTGGTTCGAGGGGTTGAGGCTCCATCGCACAGCACTGCCAGTGGACACTAGACCTGGAGCAGGATCTGTCCCATTCACAGTGTTGGAAAGAGTGGGGTGTTTGTGGCAGCCACGATTTGTGGGACACCACTTATGTCCTGGTGAATTGTGTTAGTCAAACCTAGGAGACCATTTAGGAACAAGAAATAACTGACCATTTAATAAAATCACAGATTTATTGGGGAGCAGTGAAGGAGAGGAACAAATAAGAAACTTTTTCTAATAATTCAGTTGTCTTAAAAACTGCTTTTGTTCCCATTTCCTGCATTTTCTGGAAGCTGTAAAGAACTTCACCTAAACTAATGCCAAAAGAAATTATGCATCCATAATGCCGTGGATTTTTTTCAATAACTGATTTAAAAAATATTTGTCCAGCATTAAAAACAAAACGTTATTTCAGCTTGTTACAAAACCTCATCCCCATATTCATGTGTGACAGCAAACTGAAACCTCATTTATTGCATGGTGTCAGGACTGCAGCCTGGCTGAAGTCCTGATCCAGGGCTCATCTGAATTCAAATGCAAAGCTCCTGGTAAGGTTACTAGGCTAAACATTCTGCTTTTTTAGGTTAAATATTCTGCTTTTGGTCATTCTTTGCTGTTGCCTTTGGGCATGACAGTCTCTCTTTCTGCCCTAAGCTCTTTTTATACTCTTTCCTGGTGTCTGAAATGCTCTCTGTGCCCTTCTTGAGATGAGCCAGCATAGGGAGGCAGAGGCTTTGTCAAAAGAGGAATCTCTATGTCTGGGTGTGGAACCAGTTTGTCTCCCCTCAGTAGAGCACAAAGGAGATGAGCTCTGTGCTGTACTGGTTTTGAACCTGATATTCTGAAGCTCTGCTCTGCCTTGCTGTCCTATGACTGGCAAGCACCTCAATAACTGTATGTAGAGCCCAGAGTTAGGAAAGGCCCCTTTGTAGCTCTTGAAAACTGACTGCTCGAGCACAGTTTTGGGGGTTAGGGTGAACTGGAGACCCTATGGGTAATGTAAATGTGTTTGAGAATGCTTTGTGTTCAGGGCCACGTCCTAAAATCCTCCCTTCCTCAGGCACAGACCAGCTGGTGACAGGAAAGGCAAGGACACCCCTTCCTCTGTCCCCAGCCTGGAGGGGGGGTCAGCACACCCAGGATTGCCAATAACTATTCTTGCTTCATTTTCCTCATGCTTTATAGCACCCATTTTGGGAAACTGGGGGTTAAGTAATTCATTAACCCCTAAATACAGCATATCACATTCATTTGAAACATGGTGTTTTCTGGAAAAAATTAATCCAAAGCACTGAGATGAACAGAAGAAGGGGAGAGTGAGCAGAGACAAAACTTTGGTGTGTAAGAAACAAATGAGATCAGGTGGCTTTAGTTGAAAGGGGTAATTAAAAAGTGGAAAAGCAAATGAGTCCTATTGGTTACAAGTACGGAGCTGGTGGTGGTCTTGGAAGGAAAGGTTATCCAGGCCCTGGTGTTCCCTGCCATCCTGTCTAGGATGCCTTCAGTGCCTCATTCAAGCTCCTGTATTTCTCTGTATGGAATAACCAGGGCAAGTAGAACTATGTAAAATAGGTTTTCATTATTCTTTTAGTGATAGCAGTGTTATTATTTTAATGAGCAGTTTATTCATTACTGTTACTGCTCTGGTTTATGAGCCTGTGCCACCATTTGTGTCAGAATTGCCTCGTGAGCTGTGAGAGAAGTGAATTGCACTGGATCCAACTGACTGCAGTTTGCACTGGTGGGAATCAAAGAATTGACTGGTTTTATGATCTCGGTGAAATTGGCACAAATATGGCTTTTTGAAAATGCAGAAGCTGCCTACATGGTATGAAAGGTGTTTTTGCAGTGTATTGCCTTTGAATTTGGCAGAGAACAGGTTTTTGGCTCTCAGTTTGACAGGGTCTCCTAATGAACAGCTGTTCCTCAGTGGCAGCCACCAGTTTCTTGTTGATTATTTCTGAAACAGCAAAAGACAGCAGCGATCATTTCTGTTACCCTTGACTAAAGGCTGCCTGTCAAAATGTTTCTTCAATCTCTGTAGTAAGGATTAGGGTATTTTTCCCAGCTCATGAGAAGTTAGGTGATTTCAAAAGATTTCCCAGACTGCTTCAGGATTCCTCCATAAAATCTGATTTGTGAATTATATGTACAAAGAAAAGAATGTCATTCAGATCAACAGAAACTTTTTGTTCAGATGGGCCAAAATGCTGTATCTTCCCTTTGACATCCTTTAAACAGCTTCTTTTCTGATGTAAAAGGAACACAATGATTTTTAAACGTTATTTCAAAGTATGAATTAGGAAGTCTGAAAGTTTCATTTTGAAAATGCAGAATGAAGATGCTTTCACAGCTTTGAAATTCTTTGAGACATATTAAGTGAAATTTTTAACAGACTAGACCTTTCTAGAGTTAGCTTTGCAAGAATGGCAGACTACAAGCAGATTTAATTTAAAACTTTTTAAATGCAAAAGCAGGGCTATTTTGGGAAGTTCCCCTCTGTGAGAGCTGCTGCTGGAATTAGTAGCTTCTGGTGCCTGCCATGTGGCTGTGCTTTTGATGTAGGTAACCCTGAGCCAAGGTTGGAGACTAATGTCCCACTTAGTTTCTCACCAGTGAGCTGTTGCAGTTTGCCCTTTCTCCTTCCACTCTGGATGTTCTTAGTCCAGGTTAGTAAGTGCAGTGAGAAGGAAGGGGGAAAACAGACTCCATGAGATTGGGTGAAATACAAACACGAGAGACACCTCTGTGCTTCAGGCTCACGTGTAAGGAGGGAAGAAAGCAAATGTGCATCTGGATCAAACTCCCTCCACATTTCTTGGGGTAAATAATGGCAGATTTTAGCAGCATTTCCATCTCTGATGCTGAGGAAGGTGTTTACACCATACCTGTTTGGTGTTGTCAGGGGTTTATCAACTGGTGTCCTCTCACCCTGGGTAATACTCTAGGGACTATCAGTGCTGTTTGGGATGTGGAGGCTCCTGTTACATCCATTCTTCAGTCGGTCCCTTCCAAGCTCCTGAATGCCTTCAGCAGCCAGGATCAGCCTCCCCCTCAAATCTCTTTCTGTTTTGCTTTTCCCCAGTATACTCTACGTCTGACTAAGACACTTTTCTTCCTGCTTGCATTTTCACAATGTATATAAAACTCCAGCATAATTAAATAAACCAGTGCTGGAACCCCCTAAAGAACAATTATCTTTTCTCTGAAATACTCCCGGCAGAAATCTTGGAAAACTGACATGTAATTAGTACATCTGGCCCCACTGCAGCCCTAAATACAATGCATTAGGACTCCTAACTCTGGCTTCTCCAGGAATCCAAATGACCAGCGATAGTGAATTTGTGACCGATGTGCAGACTGACTGGTTTTATACATTTGCACACTGTGAGTCTTATGATTTTAAAAGCTGTTTGAACACACTACACTACCCCAGTCTCCATTAGGCTTGCCAGCCTCTTCTCCTTACCCAGAAAGCCTCACCTTTAAATGGCTTTTCTCTGCCATCTGTATGATCAGGGGAAAAGGGTAGTCTTGGAGATTAAACCTAAACCAGACTAAAATTTAGCACAATCAGACTAATTGTATGACTTCCAGTGGATGAATCCCTTAGGGATGGGTCTTAAAAGGTACCTGGGCCCCCAAAATGGCAGATATGGTGATGCCAAAATACTTGCACATCCAACCCTCTTTAATTCCAGTTGTCTTAGGTTCCTGAACACATCAAAATTTGTTTGGCAAGATAGCGGCCCAGATAGGATATAATGAAGTCAACAGGAAGACAAAACAATATCAGTGGCTGGGTATGAGGTGCCTGTGAGCCACCTCACCTGTACAGAAGGCTCAGGTGCAGAGCCAGCAGCAGTGCTTTAAAGCCTGGCAGGATTAGTGATGGGGGATGCTGCTGACAGCTCTCTTATGCTTGCGAAAGGGAAGAGTTTGCTAAAAGGGAACACAGCCCTAAAAATGGTTAGTTCTAACAGCAGGTGGAGTTACCTTTTATTTTTCCAAATGTGCACCTCCCCACTGATTCAGAGCAGCTGATATGCCAAGAGACCAGGAGGATGACTCCTGGGGAAATGTCATACTTAGATATCTGCAATCCTTTTTATCATAAAAGAGGAAGAGCAAGCTGTGCATGACAGGTATTAATCATGTTATGCAGTTCACTACTGAAGGTACACAAGCACTGGGATGAGAAGGGACTTGTGTGAAAACTGATGTAAAATTGACTATTAACACTAGAAAAGGAGGACTATTTATCTTGAAAGTGTCCCATATAAGTATTTTAAGAGGTAAAAGATGATGTGAATCTGCAGAGTAGGAATCTGGATGTGAATCTGGGGGAGAGGACTGGAAACAGGTTTTGCAAGGAAGCTGCTCCTCAGGGGCAACACTGAGGCTTGGGATGTGCTGCTCTCCAAGCTGTGAGCAGAACTCCAGGCACAAACCTCCCAGCAGTTCCTTGTGCTCCCTTCCAGCTTCCCTGCCAGGAGTGATCCAGACCTGGTTCTTGCTACAGATGTTGAATGACTCCTCATGGGAGAGCTCTTGTGTTTGGTTTGGGCTGTCACTGATTCCTGCCCTCCCTTGGGCATTATCCTAGGGGAACGTCAGAGGAAATGGGGATTGGATGCTGCAGTTTCTGCCATCCTAGATGGCTTGCCATTGCTGGAGTGGTATTCCCTGATGTATTCCCTGTTGGGATAGGGCTTCAAAACCCTTTGCTAGAACAATGTGTAATAACCTTCCAAAGGGGACTGTGTGACACCAGACACTGTCCCATAAGGGAAGGAACAGGAGGGGGTGGGCAGTTCAGTGCAGACACTGAGAAGCTGAAAGCCCCAAGGACAACTTGGTGTGGGCAGTCCCCACAACACACAGGACAAGGACAGAGCCCAGGGCAGCCTCTCCAGGCCTGCCAGGCTGAGAGAAGAGCAGTGGCAGAGCTGTGAGAGGGTGCAGCCAAATCTGTGTGGGCTGTAGCAGAGGTTACAGGTAACATGGGCCTCAAGGGCCCCTGGTCCTTTGGCTGTGAAAGAAGACACCTGTGAGTGGGTATCACAGGAGACATTTTGTCATTGGAAAGCCTAGAAGAGATTGGGAGCACTGCTGGCAGCAAAGGGAGGGCTAATTAAAGGACTAATTACCACACAGAAAAGTGAAGTTAATGACAATGGTTAAGCAAAGTCACATAATGGTGTGTAGTAATTCAGTAGTGACATGCACCTTCCCAACCTGCTAACTATGAAGTGACAGCAGATAAAAATAAATGTATTTTGAGTGGTTGAGTGCCACCTCTGTCTCCTCTGTTTAACACTCACCTTCACTCCAAGACCTCCAGCATCCAGCAGTGGACAGAAGATGGGATTGCTGTGCACATGCAAGCTGGATGTGAACCCCTTCTACACTTCAGCAGTAATTCTGTGTTTGGACAAGGCCTTTTGCACCACTGGAGTGATTCCGAGTTGGAGAGCCCTGGCTAAACCTCTGCATGAGCAGCTGAATTGTCTCCTGGGATCTCTGACCCTCTGCTGTGCAAACACAGAGCAGCACTGAGGATCCAGCTCTTCCAACCTGTTAACGTTGTGGATGAAAATACACATATCTGGCCTTGAAGAAGTGGAATCAGAGGAGTGTGTGATAGGGGAGCATGGCATGGATGAAAGAAGAATGTGAAGGACTTTGAACATGTAAGAGAATGTGAACAGTGGCAATCCCAGAAGGGAAATTCTTCAGGGAATTAGAAGGAAAATAGATGTTAGGAAGGCAGGATTAAAAGTGTTTGAAGTCAGAGGGGGGAAGCTGGATCTTAGTTTTGATCATGAAAAGGCTGAGAGGAGGGTGAGTAATCTAATATCAAAGTACAGAAGGAAATCAAACCTGAGCATTAAACAACCTGCAAATCTCTCTCTTGAAGAGATGAGATCCAAGGACCCAATAAAGGTGAGGTGAGGGGTTTTCTTAGATCCTTGCAGAGGGACAGCCTCCACGAGGAGAAGGGTCCAGAATTCCCCCTGATCTGGCAGAGAAGGGGAGAGACATGACTAAGTTTCATTACAAGCCCTGAAGAAAGAATCAGCAGGTTTGTACCCATAACCCCACCCAGTAAACAGGGCTTTTGTTTTACTTTTCATTTCCACCATTAATCATGTTTTCTCTCCTCTAAGTGTCTGTTTCTGGCACTGTCCAAAGGACTGCACTGTTTCTGTCTCTGCTGAGGGCCTCAGATGATGCCCCTGAGTCAGGCTGGCTGGGATCCAGAGGGAAAAGCACAGCTTCTGCAGCCAGATCCCTCCTTAAGCTGCTGCCGAGCCCTGTACGTGCCTCTGTGAAGTGTCCTGCCAAGCTCATGGGCTGGAGCTTCAGAATTAACAATGTTGACTCAAGCCTGGAGACTTTAAAAGAATTTATATCAACAGATTTTAAAGATCTTAAAATATACAGCTTGAGTAGCCTTAGGTTTCTCAGGCAGCTGCCAAATCAAACTGAATAATAAAATAAAACTGAATAATAAAGTGATCACACGGTGTAAGATCAAGACAAGGCCGAGCAGAGGCACCTCCAGTAATTAACTGTATTGGGAGAAGCCTCCTGACAAGCCTCGAGTTTTGGCTGACATGCTGGGAACCAAACACAGAAACAAAATTTCTCCAAATGAAAACAGTTCTTCCCTCGCCTCGGGACTTACTCGTCATTTACTCCTTTTGCTTTTCCCTGTCAGCAAGACCAGGGTAGGAGAGGTGCCAGGAAGGGCAGGTGAGCCCAGCAGGAGTGACGAGATGCAGGAGAGCTGGGACTGAGCCAGGGCCAGAGGGACCCTGTGGGAAGGGGGATGTCAAAGGAGGAACAGACTCCAAAGAGAAGGACACTGCTGGAGACATGAATCTGGCACCAAAAAGCACCAATCCCTGCTTTTAGAACTCTGCCCACACCTGGGACATTTGTGTTCTCTTGCACCAAGGGCTGACAGTGCAAGTCTTGTAGGTGCCAATGTCCCTTCTAGCAGCCCAGCTGGAGCCCAGCAATGGATGGGCACAGGAATGGGTGGGCACAGCAGTGGATGGGCACAGGAATGGATGGGCACAGGAATGGATGGGCACAGGAATGGATGGACACAGCAGTGGATGGGCACAGCAGTGGATGGGCACAGCAGTGGATGGGCACAGCAATGGATGGGCACAGCAATGGATGGGCACAGGAATGGATGGGCACAGGAATGGATGGGCACAGCAATGGATGGGCACAGCAATGGATGGGTACCTATAGCCGTTTATCCTGTGTATCCAGCATTTCCCATCCACCCAGGATGGAGCCAGGTCACCTTCCATCCTTTATCCACTTTTTATTATGTACTTAAAATCCAGAAAAAAATCAATATTAAAAACCTAGTGAGAGGGTTAAAAAAATAAATTTAAATAGCCTTGAGATGCTTGTTCTTCATGTTTTGTATTGCAATGATGTCTCAAGTCCCAAAAGCCCAACTAGGAACCCCTCTGTCTGCTTTAAAGCTACATATGTTTTGTTTGGGTGCCTAAAGGGTTTTTGATGAAAATATTTCATTTTTGGAATTAAATTAGCTGCCAAAAATGAAGTTGTTGAGAAAGGGGAACTTATTTTTAATCCTTTTTGGTGGCATTTTTCATGAAATAAAATGTAATTCCTGAGAAGCTCTAACTTTGGTCCTTTTTCATTCTTAAAATGTTTCTTTGTCTCCGGGCTCCCAGCATCAATTTCCCATTGTCCCTTCAGAGTGCCAAGGTAAATATATCTTTCTATTTTGGTATTGTCAAGAGATAAGGTTTGTAGGGAAAGGTAATACCTTTTCTTAGACGGACTGATAGAACTGGGAGAAAAGGGCCTTATTTTGGGGCATAGAAGCCCTGTCTGGCTCTTTTGTTTATAAATTACCCTTCTGTTCTCCCAGAGACCTTCCTGGCTCTACGCTGAACTCCTTTAACTTTGGCATGTACACTCCAAAAGCACGGTCATCATTTATCTTTACTGCTACTGCAACCTCCTCCTCACCTCTGCTTTCTCTCCTCCTTCAGCCACTCACTCTTCTCTGTTTTGCAATCTTCTCAAGTGGCATCTGTAGCTGATATTTTATTACTGGTGTATGCCTTTTTCTAATCCTCCATTATTTGGGGCATATCCTTTGTTATCTGTGCTAGTCTTTTCTTTGCCCTGGAGATATTTATCACTAATTGATTCACATAAATGGGAAGGTAAACATTCTTTGCTCTTAGAATACACATTTTACTTGCAAAGGGACAATCCCTGAAGCTTTTATTCTTTCTTTCTTTCCTTTGTGGTGTTATGCATAGCTGGTTGGAGCAAAAATGGAATAAAGGTGCGGTCTGCAGTGGGCTGAGGAGCATGTTCAGGATTTGCATTGTCACCTTTGTGACTCACTGAGCACCCTGGGAGATGTCACAGCTCCCACAGAAGTCACTGTTAGATGTACCTCCACCTCTCTGTGTGGAAAATACTCTCTGCAAGCCCTTAAAAGGGGCAGACAGGCTGACTGAGGGCTGGGGAGGAGAGAGGCAATCCGTCCTGTTCAACATTTCCATTAACAACCTGGATGAGGAATAGATAGTACACTTATTAAACTTACAGATGGCACCAGGCTGGGAGGAACTGCAAATATATTGGACAACAGGATGAGAATTCAAATGAGTTCAACAAATTGCAGAAGTGGTTTGGGAAAAAAAAAAGGAATTAAATTAGAGAGAAGTGGAAAGCACAAAACTTGGGCTGGAATAATCAATGCAGAGTACAAGGAAGAGGCAGTGGTTCTGCAGAAAGGAACTGATGAGTAGACAAAAGTAAGGACTGGACCAGAAGTTCATCAAGTCTCAGGGCCACATTAGTGGAGAAGAAAAGGCAAGTATAGATAGAACATTGAGTACCAGGCTCCTTTTACAGCAGAAGTGATGCAGAGTGGGGATTAGAAAAGCTTTTTGACGTGAGCAGTGCCCAGCAGGGGGTGAGGGTGCTGAGGAAGAGCATCTCCCAGGGATGAGACACGCAGAGATGATACAGCTGAGGGGCAGGAGGATGGAGACATTGTCCCAAGGTCCTTGAGTCCTGTTGCCTCATGGATGTGCCTCTCACCCTTGTGCCCCACACTTCCCTACAGGGCACCTGAGGAGGGGAGAGACCAGTGCTGGTTTGGGATCACTCAGGGGTGTGCACCGTCCACTGCCTCCACATTCCTCCCTGCTCCCACCCCCTCCAGAGCTGCCCAGGCTGTGACCCTCATCAGAGTGTTGTTCTAGGACGGGAGCATCAGTTTCTCTTGGCAATGTATGGAGCAGACTGTAGGTAGACCAGGAACATAGGCTTTTCTATTATTTTTTTCTCCCTTCACTCGACATAACACCGGTAAGAGGAGGATATGAGCTTAACTGTGCTGTTGGCCTTGAGGCTTTAGGTATCAAGGAGAGATTATTTCAGAGATCAAACTGAATGCTGATTTGAGGGAGTATCTCATCCCTTTGGAGTGCTCCAGAAGGAAAAGGGAACATTGTCAGTTCAATCTACTGTGGAATTTATAGTATTAATGATCTGAAGAACACTTTAGGGATTTCTGTCAGATGTCTATTTTAATTTAAACTCTTGGGTGTTTAACTACCCAAAATATTGAGTTCTAGTCATTATAAAAACTAATAACTGGCTTATTTTGCTGCTAATTCAGAAACTGAGGTTAATTATCTATAGTGAAGGGATATGGTACTAATCTAAAGTCTACCTGAATAAGACACTGTGGTTAATTGATTCCCCATGAAATGATAAAAGATTCTTTCAGAGGGAAAAGGTGTTTAGTATTCCAGGCTTTTTAAAAGATACCAGCTTCTGATGACAGGTTTTTTTGTTTAGCTGTACTTTATCCTTTTCTTATTGGTATTAGTGGTTTATTTTTAAGAAAAAAAAACCAAACCAAAACAAACAGAGGATACAACCATTGGATTATTATGAATTTCCCAGGTGAGAGCTCACCTGCTGCATCCCTATGATTCCCGAAACCCCTGGTAATTCCAGGTGCTTACAGCAACCTGCTCCCCCACTGCACTAGGTGGGAATGGTTTGATGTGCAATCCGTAAATGTGGGACTGCTCCTGTGAACTTCCATCCGTGTCTGATCTGGATACAGGGGTGCTTCTGCAGAGCTGCTTGTGGATGAGCAGTCAGGGTTTGGCCCAGCTGACTTTTCCAAAATCACAGAGTCCATTAATCCCAGAGCTGAAATTGCTTCCTTGCTCTCTGTCCTCTCTGTTCTGCCGTTCCCTTTCTCAAGGACTCTGAATCTGCCCACTCTCCCACTAGTTTATTTCATAAAAATTACTTCTAAGCCAACTGCAAGCAGCTAAAAAAATTAATTTAAACTTCCCTAAAGTGTATTTATCAATGTCCACTGTTGTAATTCATTGTGTTGTGTCCTGGCATCCCCTGAACATGGCAGTGTCACAACTCCGATGATGTAGTACATTCTCCATGTATAATATATCACAAGAACAGTTTCAACTGGGATGATATATGAAGCCAGCCTGGGAGGATTTGGAAAACAGACCTAAATTTTGAGAATATTTGTGTGTAGCTTTGAGGGATTGAAGCATCTACTGAACATCTAAATATTTTTTCACTTGCCAAGTAGGTGCTGGCAATGGCAATTAACTTCTCAGGGCTGTAGGTTGGCTGCCCAAACTGCAAAGCTTATACATGTGTGCATCACAACTATGTACCTAAGGTAAGCACTGGTTGTGTTTAAAACAAAATACTAGATTTGATTGAAGTCTAAATTGGGCAACATATAGCTTGGATGGACTGGTGGGCAATGGGGTGATTTCTGGAGGTGTGATGGGTGTCCTTTACTGCCTGGGATCAAACCTCCTGTCTGAGTCCTGCACTGCCCAGGAAGGCGTCAGGCTTTTTTGTCATAAGAACTGTTTTGTGAGGATTGTGTTGGGAAGTGTAGCTGGATGTAACAGAACACTGAGAGGGCATGAGAGCAAGAACAAGCTGAAAACCAAACCTGGGATGTGTAAGCCAAGAACAGGTAAATATGAGGAAAAAAATGCCAGGAAAAGGTAAGAACCAGAACCAAAAATGGGAACAACCACTGATCTTTGTTTATGGGCAAAAAGTCTGTTAAAGGACTTTCTCTTGAAATAGTTCTTCAGTGCAAACTTAAAAAAAGATAAAATAGAAACATGTGCAGAGACCTCCTACCTCCTATTCTTCCCACTTCACATAAAAATGCAACTCTTCTCATCTCTCCCCCTCTTTCTGAGTTTTTTGTTCTTTTTTTGAGAAGAAGCCCCATATTCCAGCGAGATTTCTTCTCACACTGAACTTGTGCCATGGTGTAAGGTGATGTGTAAGGTGAGCATGAAATGCACTTTGCACTGCTGTGCCACTTCAATGGGAATCAATTCCTACACCTTTCAAAGGACCTGCCTTTGGTTGTTGGGGCTGTGGTAGAGAAAAAACACTGAGTGTGCAAGGGAGCATTTAAACTGTTATCTAACAGTAGTGAATATTTAGCCCAGCCCAATGTTCCAACTTAATTACCAGGAAAATATCATACATTATGAAGATCTAAATCATTTAACAAGCCCTATGTGAGTCTTAATGGTTTTTTATTACTGCCTTTTTTATATGCTTTTTATTTGACAGGAGAAAAACAATAGTCAGTGTGGACTCCTGGCACAGGGGTCACCTCTTGTTTTGCACAAGACACAGAACACTTTTCAGAAAGATGATGAGTAGCTCTGTTGATCACTACACCTGGGGGGAAGGAAGGGCAGAAGCCCCTTTGTAGCAGCCAGTTTGTGTCCAAACTTCAGCAGGTTCGGCGTGGGGAGGATGCTCAAGACCCAGGGAATTGGCTGTGGTGTGGTAACTCCTGACATGGATTGAAGTAAGTGGCTGCTTGTGATGATTTATATTTGATGTCATGCTACAGCTGCACCTGAAGAAACAGCTGTAAGGGAGAAGGAAAGGTGAAATATTTTAGGCTGAAAGAGCAAATGGAACAAAGAGGTAAATGCTGGGCTAGTGCTTGTTCACATTTGTCTAAACTGCTCCACTTAGTAGGGCCGTGGTTTGATGAAAAGGTAAATCTGACTTTAGGACCCCAAATACACTACTCCATAGTGGGATGTGTAGCACTGATGCAGCACAGACTCTGCTCATCCAAAACCTGTGAGGAGCAACAGCACCACTGAAGTCCAGCTCCCACCAGAGCCCTTCCCTGGGCTTTTGTCCCCGCTGTGTCCCCGAGCCAGCCCCTTCTCCCCTGCACAGCACAGACCAGGGCTCTGCAGTGCAGTCCCCTGCAGAAGGCTCTGGCAGCTCATCCCCCCTCCCCTGGGACAGCCCCAGCTGGAGGTGTGGGTGCTGTAAATAAACTTGCCCCGGAGCTGCTGCTTTATGGGTCACCAGATGTTCCTGCCAGAGGGATGCAATGTGTGCACTCCCTGCTGGGCTCCACCAAGGAACAACCCTGCACAACCTCCCTGAGGTAGCAGCTATCAAAGGTACAAGGTGTGTGCCTCCCCAGGCATAAAGTTGTAATTCCACCTTCTGCTGGAATAGTCCAGTTTAGTGTGTAAGCCCTTCTGTATGCCCAGCCTCTGTACAGTAAGCTGGGCCTACAGAATGCACAGGTTTGGGGAGGGCAAGCTCTTTTCTTCTTTTCCCTGGTAATTAAATGCACTTGCACTTTGCTGTTCAAGATAATTTGGGAAAAAAGCTTTTATATTTTTTCTTTCTGTGAACCTTAATATTTTCAGTATTTGACAAATACTTAATTCTCCTTTGACTCCTGGGTGAGAGGAACATTTCTGATGCCTCCTGTTGTGAGTATTCCATGGCTTACAAGTTGTGTAAGACTGATTTCCTCGAGTCAGTGGTAAATCATCAATTCTCATTCTTGTCCCTGTGCCCCCAGCAGGGAACTGTTACAGTGGTGCTGGTTAAATTGGCCCCAGTGCTGCGCCCAGTGCAGGTCAGCAAACCCATGGTTGAAGTATCTCTGCAACAGAACAAAGAAACAGCAGAGCTGCATTAGCAATGAATTCATTAAACATTTGCATTTTCATGGAAATCTGATGCTATTTCATCTAATCAAAGATTGTACATTTTCCCCCAAAGTCTTACATCTCAATCTATAACTGACACACTGTGAAATATCTGAAATCCACTTGAAAGCCCATGGGATCATTGCTGGATTCCACAGCCTTTTAACATATGCAATTACACCGAGATACACAGAAATTGCTGTCTTTTTTTCAGAGGCTTTTCTGCTAGTTCTATAGAAGGCATATTTGCATCAAGTGGAGAATTTTAATTCTCACCCATAAGACTCTTTGTTCGTTTTTGCCAATAACTTTTATGACTGTCTGTAGTTTCACAGGCCACGTCTACTTCCAATATCATGACTTAAATATTTCCAGATTTTCTAGTTTATTACTGAAAAAATAGAGTAAAAATACTATTGTGAAAAATTTGTTACAGTTGTTCCTAACATTTTTAGTTAGCAGAAGTCTCCAGAAATACGTGTCTCTGAGATGCCCTAAGCTCTGGAAATAGCCCCTCTAGTCTTGTCTAGCTCAACATCTGTATTTGCATACAGACCTGACACTGAGCTGCTCTTGCTCACCCTGTTGTTCCTCTGTTCTCAGCATCACCTCCATTGATGGGCATATGGGCCATCAGCTTTCAGCCGTGTCCCCCAGGTGAAATGAGCCCAAGCAAGTTGGGAGAGACTGTTCAAATCTGTTCCCTGCAGACTGAGAGGAACAAAGAAGGAAGCCAGCATTCATCATTCAAAAGATAAACATTTGACAGCACAGCTTGACTATGTCAGGAACACTTCTGTTTTAATAGTACGCCTGCAAGCTTTCAAAACAAGTGTTTACCTGTCACAATAAACATTTATGAGTGAAGTACACAAAACACACTAAACTTGGAGTTGGCAAGCTTCCAGAAATGCCATGTGCACTTAAACTCTTGAGCTTGTCATTCCATCCAACATAAATCTCTTCAGTTGTCTTCTGTCTTCTTCAGTGTATGCTGTGGGACTTTCCTGGTTGCTTTGGAGACATCTGTCTTGGATGCATACAGAATCCTGGGAAGTGTAGCAAGTGCCTGGAGCTGACAGGCACATGAAGACCTAACTCTTAAACAGCTGCAATTAACTCACTAATGGCTCCTGGTGAGACTGGGTATCTTATTTTGCTCCCCTGAAAACAAATTGCTGTCTACACAATGTACAAATCTCTGTTTGTAATTACATCAGCAAATAGGAGCTCATAGTGGAAGTGTGGAGTAGAGCACATGAGGCTTCACTTAGGTGTTGGATCAAACCTCCAAATTTGGATTTTCTGGTGACTTAAGAGGAATGAAGAATCTGTCTAGTGGTTGGCCTGGCCTGAGTTTGAGTCTGACACAAGAGAAGGTCATAAGTTTGCTTGGCTGGAGTTTTCTTTTACCATGCCAAACAATGAGAATTCCCACTTTTTCAGAGATGTTATTTCGCTTTGTGGGACTTCTTGCCAAGTCTAACACTGTGCAGCATACTGGAAAAATAGCTAAAGTCAATAAATGCAGCCCATAAAAATAAAGTCTGGCACAAGGTTTGCACAGGAAACAATTACGTCTTGCTTTTTTTTTTCTTTAGCCCATTTCAATAGCTTAAGGAAAGGCTAGGAGAGCAAGGGGAAACTTCCTTCTGTATATACATTTTACTGTATATACATGTACATTTAATGGGGTTTTTTGGGTTTGGGGGTTTTTTTGTATTTTAATGTTTTGCTTTTTTATCATAGAGTGAAGTGTAGGACAGTTCCATCTTGCCAGGTAGTGTGGTCTGACCAGAATGGACTGGTTAAAATGTCCACCTTCTGCTAAGGGAAAAACAGCTGAAATGGGAACTAGGAATGCCAGACTTGGGGTTCCTGAGTTTAGATTGTGGTTCTTGTATTCTGTAAAACACTTGGAAATCAAGACAAGACTGGTTATACAAGAAACAGTTCTAAAAATAGCACAGTGAGTTCCACAGCACTTTTCAAGTCTGTGTGGGATGTTTCTTGGACTTTGGTGAGCCTGTTTTCAAGGAATGCCTGGTTGGCTGTGGAACTGCTGGTGTAAAGCAGAGATTCACACATCAGCTCCCAGCTGGGCACCCGCTGGGGACTGCAGTTCAATTCCTCATGTCTCCTTCTGAAACGATACGGAATAAAGAAAACTCCATAACTTTTGATTATTATGAAGTGGGTATGTAAACAGCGCTGGACACAAGGGAGATATTTCTCCAAAGACTTGTGTAACTTACTCCAGCCTGAATCCCGTTTTTATTTACAAAGGTGTTCCATATGCATTGGGTTACATAATTCTTTCATGCATATTCAACCCCTGGCCCCGCCTGTCCTCGCCTTGTATGTTAATTAGGTTCACGCCCTTCTGAGCATGTGTCCTTTGCTTTGGTGGTCCCAGAAAGGCTCCTTTCCGTTGTCAAAGGCCAGTTCTCCTCAAGTTGAACTTTTGAACTTTTCTCCTGTGTGCATGAGCTCTGGTTGTTTGGTGTTATCTTGAGTGAGTTCTGTTGATTCTACCAGTTTGGTGTTATCTTGAGTGAGTTCTGTTGATTCTACCAGTTTGGTGTTATCTTGAGTGAGTTTTGTTGATTCTACCAGTTTGGAGACAGGAGGCTTTTTTATCTGTCTCTTGCATCTTTTGGTCTCCCCTCTGGTATTGTCCTTTATCAGTAGGTGGCTTCCAGAAATTTACATTTTCTTAGCTCTTTGTATCATGGCAAATGTTTAATTCATGTGGCTAACTTAAGCAAAACCCCCCCAGCCTCTGTTTTACTTCCAGGTGAGCACTGTAAGCTCCAGGCATCTGGTTTTCTCCCATGCCCTGTGTGGCTTCTCACAATAGCAATCCTTCTTTCCCCAAGTCCTTGAGTGCTCTCCTGATCCAAAGGATGCTCAAGGCTGCTGCTGAGCAGCCCCTTGTTCCCGTTCCCCCACAGTCAGCATGGGTGGCCTTCTGCCTTGACTCTCATGCAACATTTCAAAAGGCCTCATTTTTGTTCTAGTGCAGAATGCAAAAGGCTTTCAACATCTCCATTTAAAAAACAAAAATTCCAATGTGTATGCTCCCCATTTTCCTTCCAAGAGCACAGTGAGAAAAGGGAAGGTCTGCCCTTGTTCAGTCCTGGCAAGTCCAATCCAGAGCTGTGTAAAAATGCATCTAAAAAAAGGACTTTTCTTCCAATAAATGGCCATTTAATGAATAAAAGAGAAACAATTGAAGTGTGCAGTAATAGAACAATTATGTGCTGTTGTGCATTCCAGCTGGCTACACACTGAACAGTTCTTACAAATTGCTGGAAACAGCAGCACATGGACCCGATATGTTTCAGGACAGTCATTATTAAGAAGAAATACCATGTGTCAGTCTGCTGGTGCCCTCCGAGGGTGTTCTTCTCCTAAAATCCCTTAATTACTGCTCTTCTATGCTCCTGGTCTGCAGTGTGAGCAAGAGGGAGGGTGCTGGAAGCAGGAATCCCAGTGTGATGGTCAGTAACATCCACTGTCTCTGCTCTTTCCTCTGCTGAGCATCAGAGGGAGGAGGCTGGGAAGGGAGGCTGGGAAGAGGCAAGAGCCCAGGCTGAGATGGTCTGAACAGCTGTGGTGGAACTGTCCAGGAAATCAGAGTAGATCTGAGTACAGATCTGAGGTAGGAGGGAGACTGAAAGGACAAAAGAAAAAGGCAAGGAAGACAAAACTTCCCGAGCCTGTGAGCCCCTTGTGCTCACTCCTCACACACGTTTCTTTGACATTTGCTTATGTTGGGATTCAGATGGCAGTGAGGAAGATGAAGATGGCCCTGGAATGTCACTGAGTGTGCAGATCACACCAGTTAACAAAGCACACCACCAGCATCATCAGTCAGAGGTTTGGGGTGAGGGTTAGTGCCTATGGAGCCTCCAACCAAAGAGTAACTGGATCAGATTTGCACCCTGAACCAGCCTAACACCGAGCAAGCTGCTAAATCACTGCCAACCTGCTTGTCCTTCAGGTTCAGGATTTTAATCATCATTTGAATGTTAATGGAACCATTTGATGGACATTTTTGGATGCAAAAATAGGAGAAAATGTGACAGAAGTACTGTGGTTTGTAATGGCACAAGAGCATCAGGCTGCGGTGAGGTCTTCACTTGGCTGATTTCATAATGATCTTTGGTCACTCAGAAACTGGAAAGGTCATGAGGGGTGATCAGAGCTGGTGAGTGCTGATTAAACGTGATATAAACACCTCAGCTGTGTTAGATCTGTGGAAAGAATTTAAATGTCTGAAGTGCAGAGGAGTAGGGATTAACGAGCTGTGAAGGAAGGAGATGTATTTAAGGTGTTTGTGAATACGGAAAGGATGAAGTTCCTGCTCCATATTTAAGACATTAAAGCTACTTTGCAGGTCTTTTTTTCTTTCAAAAGAAAGCCTGAAAGCCCCCGCAGTTCTGAGTACTTGTCAGGGATGTAATGATGGAAATTTTGTCAGCCTTGCTTTGCATAATAAGGATCATTATGTGATGGTAAATTTCTCTGTATGTTCTGTACCTTCCTAATGTGGGAGGAATAAAATATTCCTGAGATTTCTTTTGCAGAGCTTGTCAATGAACGGGCTGGGTCAGATTGTCTTCCCATTTATTAGCAGGAAAAGCTAAGATGACTTTATGCAAACACAACAGTAGGAAATCACAGTCCTGGGAGAATCAGACTTACTGGTTCAAATCCTCTCAGCCTGACAGGTACTTCTTTCTTGTATCACCCCTATTTTAAGTTCATGTTGGGAAGCTCTGCTTCCTTCCCGAGCTCCTCAGGTGGTGCTGGGACAGCACTGCACCAGCTGCACCCACCCAGGTGGACAGTGACATTACATGTGTGTGACGTGCCATGTGGGAAGTGGGGCTGGTGAGCAACCAGTCAGCTGGGAGAATCCTCCTGAGAGGCTGCAGAGGCCCAGAGCTCATTGTTTCAGTGCTGCTGCTTCGGGAGTTTCTAGAGACTGCAGAATTCCTTCCTAGAAATAAAAGCCATGGGGTTTTCCTCAGAGACCCCTCCAAGTCTTTTTAAGGACTTGGGAGTGTCCCATATGCCTGTGAAACAGCCCTGTGCTCACACAGACCACAGCTGCCTGCTTGTGTACAAATACGTCCAGTCTGGCTGCTAATAGCAGGGATGGATTTCAGAGAGGCTTGTCTGAGCCTCACAACCAGCTCCCACCTGCTCTGTGGGGAATCTCAGGGAGAAATACACAGGGAGGAGTGTTTTTCAGGACTTTGCAAAGCTGTTGCAAATAGATGCCCAAAGTGGCTCCATGGCTCACCTGGAGCTGCAGAGGGAACAGGGCACACCCCAGTCCTGTCAAGCTCTTGCTTTCATCTGAGCTCAAGTGCTTTTACAGTGTGCAAGTGGCTTCTGTGGTGGCCACAGGACACATTTGGGTACCTGGAGCTGAGAATAGTATTCAACAGTAAAGTTAGTAGTTGTGTGAATAAATTGTGCTTTCTAACAGGCAAGGCAATGTGCCCTTTCACAGGCAATAAGTAGTATTTGTTAAAACAGTTAGACTCCATAGCCTAGTTCGGTACTTAATCAATTTTTGTTGTTCACTAAACTACCTATATATGCCCTTAATAAGTACTGACACTCTTTTCCTAGAGTGTCAGTCGTGTGGTTATGGAGAAATTATATTTTTAATTATGCCACATGAGCCTAATGGAAAATCTAATTATGACAGGGGTGTTTTTCAACTTTTGTACAAATAGTATACTTCCTGTAATGCAGATGCAAGTGTTGGCTTCGCTGTAGAGCCTTGGGAGAGGAAATGGATTCAGCGCAGAGCTTGTACCATGCAGTATTATTTATTCATCACTGCTATGTATTATTTGTATGCTGTCATAAATGTCCTGGTAGCTGATGCAGTAGAACAGGCAGATGGGAGTCCCTGCTCAAAAGTTTCTCACTGGTCTGAACCCAACACTTGTGTAAGTAGTGGAAATACTGAAACTGCTTCTCAAGGATTTTTGCCTTGTTGCCTTGTCTTTTGATTCTCTGGTGTTGTTATGGATTTAAATCCTACTGGAATTATTTTCATCCATCCCAACTGCTCTGGGTTGAGTGCTGTGGGCCTTCTCACCCCACCCTTTAACCCCCTCCCCAGGGACTGGCTCAGGGGTGGCCGTGGCTCCTGCCCACAGGGTGGGGAGAGGGGGAAAGGTGGTGGCAGTGGTGCCACCACACACACCCGGGGGGGTGGGGAGGGAAGGCATCACAGGAAAATGGGAAATACAGAAAGGCCCATGAGAGACAGACACACACGAGAGACATCCCTGGCTCTGTCTCACTTGGGTTTGGCTGCTGCTGGTGTGTGACCAACTTGCTGGAGCTCAGTGTGTCCCGTGTCCCTCTGCAAGTCCCTCGAGCCCGTCCTTTTTGCCCCGTGGCTCCGTGTTGGGCTCTGCCACCCGGTTGCCATCCCATGTGGTCTTTTCACAGCTCCCAGGAGATCCCACCCTGCTCCATGCTCTGGGTGTCACCGTGCTGTCTGTGCATGGCCCTGCTCCCACTGCCTGCCCCAGACCCTGGGACAGACACCGTCCTCAAAGGAGCTTCTTTTCCCCTCCCTGGGCCTGGGGGGATGGTGAGAAAGCCTCCCTTGCACTGCCTGCAAAAGGGCCCTGGGCTGTCCCCACCACTGTCACAGCCTCCACTGCTGTGACCAAGGGCCCCTCACCGGGTCACAGCTCCCCCTTTGTCTCCCAAGGATGTGCTGGAGTCTTCTGCTGACTTGAGTTGTAACTGCACCGAGTGGGTTACATGGTGTAACACCGAGAGGTGTTTTCTCCAAAAGTTCCAGTTGTTCTCGAGTTGTTGCTTTGTGTTGTGTGTTTTATCACATATATATAGAGAGAGAGATATATATTTAATGAAAGAGCTGTTGCTATTTTTCCTATATTTTGTGGAAAGTCTCTAGATTTCAAAATTAAATAGTAAATTGTCTTGAAACCAAGACAGGTGTCTAATGTCGTGTGAACTCTGATTGAAGTGTTTTGCATGGATTAGGATGTTCACGGGTTTCCTTCAGGCCTAATTAGGGTTCAGCTCATGTTAGAGCCTGTTTTTTCATGGGGAAAATGCACAAATAATTTAGATTAGGACATCACTCCACTCTTCTCCTTCCTGGGTGACCTGGTGCTCGCTTTCCATGGTCATGGTTTCTCCAATAGCTCCTACCCATCAGAGTGTTTAATAGCAGATTGTGTGGACTAAAAGCCTCTGCTCTACTCAGGATTTCCCTTTCATGAGTTCCACTAGTCCCAGGGATTGTGTTGGGAGGTACCCAGTACCTCTTTCAAACACAGCAATATTGATGGTGCTCTAAACCAGCGTGAGTTGTCTTCGTTTGGCTGTTGTTTATCCAAAGAGAAAAGAGGGGGTTTCAGTGCTATTCAGAGGGGGTATAATGCTGCCTCTGCTCAGTGCCCAGCAGGAGCATCATCAGGGACAGAGTTAGGACAACAGAGCCATTTTGCACGTCTCATCCCTCCTGCAGATGGACTCGCCGTGGGGAAGAGGAGCCCACAGTCACTCCTCCCAAGCCCCAGCAGCTGCTGGCAGTGGCTCCGATCTGCTGGGAGTAGCTACCAGTTTAATTGATTACAGCACATCAACCCCCTGAGCTTTTCGAGATACTTTACTTCAGTGTCTAAAAAGTCAGTCAGGTTCTTAATTACCTTCCAGTTCACATGCAAAGGGGTACAGCCAATCTTTTGTTCATAAAATGAGGGCAAACTGTCTCTTTTTTCTGTCTCTCCCCAGACTGGAATATCTGGCAGGCAGGGATTTTCCCTCTGTGTCTGAATTCAACACCAATCACTGGAGGTACTCCTCTGAGTTATTAATGCCCAGTGTTACTGGGCATTAACAGAGGTGCACTGGTACAGCAGGGGTGCAAGGCAGGGTTGCCACACACACAGGTTGAAATTTGTCCCAATGACTATCCCTAAAACCCTGTAGAATTGCAGGGAAGTGGAGCACCCTGATGATGGGAGCAGAGCTCTCAAGAAGAGAGCTTCTCAAGGCAAACCCTTGGTTCCTTTGAATTCCTACCAAAGAAGTCCCTGGAGAAAAGAATCATGCCATTCAGATATTATTTACTTCTGAGGACCCTTTTCAGGGCAGAGTTAGAGCACCCAGAATATTGTCAATTAGTATTTTTACTTGTCAATGGAACAAGTTTGCCCTGAAACCTGACTTGGTCAGATGTGTCCCTCTGTGGGTGCTTCCCTCTGCCCCATGTGTCACCAGGATGATTTGTTTAACAGGGCCCAGCTTACTTTTCTTTGTTGCTCTGAACTTGTACTTTTTCTTGGTTCCTTTAAAACCACTTGTTCCACTTGGGTGCTTTGTGGCTACTCATAGATAATGTTATGGGAAGGACTGTAAAACCTGATCACTGGAGAGTGCTGGAATGAGGTTGTCTATTAGTGTGTAGAGTCTCTTTTTCTGCAACCTTTAAAGATATTGCACAACTGTAACCTCTTCTGCCATCACGAGTCCTGTGCCTAGACCAGATGTGATCACCTGGTGTTATGTGTTTCCATATGAGCTGGAAAGCAGTTAAAGCATCCTGCTGGCTCCCTTCTTCCTCATTGCTTTAATCACAGACATCTCTATTTTCCCAGACATTCCCAGCGTGGTGCATTAAGGGTGGTGCATTAAAAATGAACCAAAGGAAGAGGGAAGGTAAAAGGGACAGTGCCAAGCTAAAGCTGACCATCTGTCCTCTGTCCCTGAAAATGAAAAGCCAGTTTCAGGAGGGAACTAAGGGACCTTGATGGCTGGAGTGGCTTCAGAGCTAATGGCAGTGCCCAGTGCCCTGCAGGCAGGAAATAGGCAGAAATTTATCTGGAAATTATTTTAGTATTTCCCAGGCTGGTTTGGTTTGGTTTGCCCTATTCCACCTTTTTTTATTTTTATTCTTTCTCTCATGGAGGTAACTACAGCCCTGCATTGTCTTGCTGGAAGTACTGGTGCCAGGATGAGGTAATTTCCTTTCAGCAGATCCATCCCCAAAGCTTTCAAAGTGCCTGAGATTATGAGAGATACCTGCCTGTGTAGCTAAATCACACTACTGGGCTAAGACTGCTGCAAAGAGATCCCTGTTAACATATTAACTGATAGCAACTCACACAGATTAAATTTTATTTCTTGAATTATGATGACCAGAGCTGGCCCATCAGGTAAAACTGCAGAGAACAGGTTTACTAATAAATAGTGCAGAGCAATCCTTCATTTCTCATGTCTCTGAGAAGCCTGGAGCACAACAGATTGCTGCTGGAGGGTCCTGCCTCACAGGCTACCAAACAGCAGCCTGCCATTGCATTTTGCCACCCTATTTGTTAAACTGCAGGGCAGCATTAGACTGGCCTGCCATTTCCATCAGGGAGAGGTTAAAACACCACCGAGCACTTCAAAGGCCTGCTGGGGGAGAACTGAAAAATGCCTCAGAAATAATGGCTTCCCCAAACCCCTCATTTTCACAGTGGTTGCAGAGTAAATCTTTTTCTTCACTGGCCTCCACATCACAGCCCTGCTCAGAAGCGTCAATTCATACCCGGCCTCTCACAAAATTACCTAATGCCTCTCAGCTGAATCTCAACCCAATTTTAAACCCATTAGCTGATAAGGGTATTCAGTGTTGAGGGAATGACTGGTTTAGAGTGTGCCCATGTGCCTGGGAAGGAGATGATGTGGCAGATAGAGAGGGGGAATGGAAGGCCAGGATCACAAATGCATTTCAAACCCCTGAAGCTTCAAGTTCAGGCCTTCCTTTTTCTCTTCCAAAATCCTGTTGCTTCTCCCTGAAGTCCACTTTGTTTCAAGGAAAAAGGACCCCAAATATAACCAAAACTTTATTACTCTCTGGCATGTTATGAGTTAATTTTGCCACCCTGGAGAAAGAGCAACATTTGTGTGGACATGAACAAAGGCAGGTTGAGGAAAGATTTGTACAGCGGGGCCTGGGCAGGGTCAGCCCACCTGGGAGACCTGGGAGCAGCTCTGGACAGGCCCCTTTTAACAACCATCAAGCCCTCTTGCCACTGGCAGATTCTCAGCAATCGCTTTGCTTCAGAAGTGAGAGAAGTCCCTGTGGCAGAGGCACCTACACCAACTCATTCCCTGGGTGTGCAGAGGGGACTGGGGCAGGGCAGGATCCCCCTGTGTCTGCTCAGCATTTCCTATAAATAAAGACAGCAGCACCCAGAACACTCCTCCCAGCTACGGGCTGAGTGGGGTAAGCCAGGTAACACACAGACCCACACCATCCTGGAGATCCACTGCGTCCCTATGCTCTACAAACCAGCCTCACTCCTACACCAGGGCAGTCTGCATTTGGAAATTTCAGTACAATTTGGATGGGCACACATGCAGTCAGGCTGGGAATGAGACAGAGGTTTGAGCAGGGCCAAAACACTTACCTGGAGGGAAAAATCAGGAGGGGAATTGCTCTTCCTCTTCATGCAGATAGAGCTTTTTTTTCTATTCTTGATGTCGTGTGAAGAGCAAAGGGATCATTGCGGATCTGCAAAGGAGCCTGGGCAAACAGCCTTGTTCCAAGGAGGAATCCCACAAGGGTTGACTGAGCAAGGCTCCACAGAGCATCCCTGTGTGCCAGGCCGGGGAGCTGCACCTCTCTGATTTGGGGAGCAGCAGTGTGTGCTGAGCCAGCAGAGCAGGAAAAGGGGCAGCGCTGTATTTTGGGAATCCCACCTGGGAGCAACCATGTGGAGCAGGGGGCTGTCCTCTCTGAAGGGAAACAACAGGGATCCACCTCAGTTCTGTTGAAGGAAACTGAGTTTATAAGCAATTGATGACACTCTGCATCAGCAATTTTCCGAAAAGCGCCTGTTATATGTTAGCACAGTTCTAGATGAAAGTGGAGCAGAAATCCTCCAGAAGAGGGAAGGGGGGTACACCAAAAACCTTGGATGAAGTCCAATATTCAAGCAATAAGACCTTAAGAAGCAGGCATCATTATAAGATAATTGACTGTGGAGAGCAGTCACACATCCCAAGGTGAAGCATAGGGCACTTAACATATCAATAAGGTCAATTATCTGATTATGTCAGCTGCCTTAGTGCTGTTATTAACCTATATTGCTCTTATTAACCTTTCTGATGAAGAATCTTTCAAAAATAATTATATTAAAGTACAAATCTCTCAAGTTTAAAATATGTGAATGTTTCATTTCAGTAGTCGTGTGTCATAGGATAATGAACAGCTGATTGCCTGGCTGACACAATGAGGTTTTTAATCAGGCTCCTTTCCCCAGGATCAGCGTGTTTTCTCTGACAGCCTTCCCCAGGCCCAGGCAGGCTCTTGAAAGCACTGCTGTCATGTTACCAATGGCGGGATTTAAAATTGAAATGTGAGCAAATAAGACAAGAAATGTAACGGATGTGCTGAGGAGAGGGGTCCTGGGAAAATACCCACTGAAAGCCTCTTCAGTCAATGCCAATTATTAAAGCATACAGCTGATTCGATTAGTGGCTATGTACTTCTGTATATGTGCATATAGTATTTACTACTTAGCAGAGCTGATCAAAGAGAACACACTGCTCATAAAAATTTGTCCATATTCTTTTTGTCCTTTTTTTTTCCCCTACTGCTGAGCATTTTGAAGCAGGAAAGCCTTTTGCCACAACTTTCAGCCATTCTTTCATCTCTTGGGGAATGTGAGTGTTCTAATTTCTACTGGGGATTACTAATTCATTACATGCTTTTGGCAAAGCCAATGCAAATTCTGCTCACTGCAAGTTTTGATCACTGTTCTGTTTCTCTGTGCACATCTGTGCAATAGGTGAAGTATCATTTCATGTAGTGTGGCTGTTCAATGATCAAAACTAGGGGTCTTATTTTTACCTGTGACAGCTTGTCATGCTCACACCTCTATGTGGTTTGATTTTTAGTTGACTCCACTGAGCATCCATTAAAGAAGCCTTGTTGTACCCCTGGAATTTGTCACTAGTTTAAATCACTGGACATTTGGAAAACTTTAGGTTAAGATATTCTTATGTCCATTTTGGGCTGACATGTTCTCAAGACAGAAGTGTTACTGATCTCTTTCTCTGGTGTCCAAGTCAAATCCTTGGCTACTCAAAAAAGAGGGAGGATCATACAGAAAGCTAAAGCAGAAAAGCCATCCTTCCATGAAATTCCCATCTATTATCTTCCCCATCTTGCTTCCTGTGCCACGATCACCACTGTCAGCACAAGACATTTGGTGCTTGGGAAGGACAAGTATTTTTACAGTCACTCCACATCTTCTCTTCTACCTTTTATAAAAGATAACAGATGATGAAAGCTAATTTCCTTGTTTCCAGGTCATGCTCAGGAGACCCTGATATATTTCTTGTTGCATGATGGGAATACTAAAGGTGAATTTTATTATTCAGGATGAATCCCTGTAAAGTCACCTCTGTGCTCCACCACTGTAAGGACATGGCCCTCTGCCAGACCTCAAACCCCTGCAAAATCCAGGCACTTTTGTGACCATTACAAGTCACAGCTCCTGGCTCAGGTAGTTCAAGGCAATGAACATTTCTTTGTCTTGCACACCTTTTGTATTTCTTCTGGTGGGATTAGGTGCATCTGTCTGTGCCACACACACAGACATTCTTGGTCACCTTCCTAGTTGTAATTCTCCTGGAAATATTTGGACCAGGAGTATTATGTATGACTCTCCTGATTCTTTGCAAAATTCTTTGTAAAGTCTGCTGTGAGCACTGTGCCTCTGCAATGTTCTGGGGGTGATATGAACTAGTAGTTCTGCAGTGGAGACCAAAGTCTGCTGGGAATAGTTCAGAGATAAAGAGAGGGCAATTAACAGAGGACTCAAGGAACAGTCTGTCTTGCAAGACCTCAGTGTATCTGGAGAGGCCTTTGCCCACAGGAACAAACATACCCCCCTTGCAGGGGAACAGGATCTGCTTTTACCTCCCATTGAGGTGTCAGAGCTGGTTGGGTAGTTTTTGCTCATTAGTCTTCCACTGAGGTTGGAATTGCCTTAACCAGCCCACACCATTATGAAATTTATTGTACCTGTGATCTGAATATTTTTCTGCCTTGAGGACAGAATTTCTCTCTGGGGTACTTTAAAGATCACAGTGTTGTCATGGGTTCAGAAGTGGGTCCTCAGCTCTGAGACAGCCTCGTCAGTCCTCACAGTCTGGGAACATTGGCTGAAAGTTGAAGCTGTCAGCCACCACACACTGCCAGTCTTTCTCCCTTTCCGTCTCTTGTTTTCTGAAGACAACTGGGAGATGCTGGAGCTTCTGTCAGGACAAGTTCAGCATGAACTGTAACATCTCTTTCTGAAGATTTTTCTTCTTCTTTTAATCAGTAGTTTTGACATTTGTATTTAGGTTCTTCTCTGTTTTTCCAATAATGTCAGAAGAAAGCTCTGTCAGACAATAGGTGAAATCTTTGATTACAAGGCTGATATCCAGCGGTACAAAACCAGCTAATGCTCTCATGGGATTGAGTTTGCTTCTAAGGTAAAATCCAAGAAAAGCTATTTGCTGGCCTGAAATCTTCTCTGACTTCATTTCCCGCTTATTACTTCTTGTTTTCTGGTGAGTGAGGGAGAGTGGTCTGTCAAAACTCTTCTGCTGCTCATTCTTTTGAGGATATTTGATGGTCAAGGACCACTGAGTGTGTAGGAACTGGTAACTGGCCAGTTGGAGGGAATCTGTATGGAGGAATTGTTAAGCTCTGGAAGGCCCTTACAAAGGTAAAGCTGGATATTACCCCATTTGTTTTGTAACAGTTTATGTTTTCCTGTTTCTAGAGAATATCTTCCAAACACTTCTTTTGCATTTACCAGAAAGGACAGAAGGTTGTAGCAAGGTGTGGGGAAAGAAGCAAAGAAAGATGCTGAAAGCCAGATTTTATTTCATATGTTCCCAGTCCTGTGAAAATCTGTGCAAGAACTATCAAAATGGTAATTTTCTTTTTTTCCTTTATTTTTTCCCTCCAGTGCTGAACTTTACTGTACTTTTACTGACAGCTTTAAATTCTTTGGTCTTTATATCATTCAGTTATTTGGTGAAAACCTTCCTTCTCCACCTTTAGTTTTTCAAGGCTCTAACCATCACTTGAAATATCATATGACTGGCTCTTGGAGACTCTTATCTGGCCTGTAGAGATTACTAACGTGTTTCTCACAGTAGCCTGTAATAGTGCTTCTTGCTCCAATATTTTACACTTCAAGCATTTGGATTTGTGTTTCCGGGTTAAGGCATAACTTGTTCCTCTCTCCTCTTTTCTCTTTCTCCTTTTCCCCTCCTTCCCTTTCTCTTTTTCTTTTTCACTTTCTTTATTTTTGTCTTATTTTTCTTTTTCCTGTTTCTTTCTCATCCTCTTTAGGAGCTGAGGACAAGAAACACTGTCATGGCTTCATAGGGTGATCAGTCATTCGTGCTTGCAGTGGATATTGTCTCATAGAATCAGTAGTCTGTAAAATTCCCACAAGGTAGGCACAGCTGAATAGACAGAAAACTTCTTCTAAGCAAATAAATAGATTTTGAACAAACAATGCTACTTGAAATGATAGGAAACTGTTGGATTTTTACCTGAACAAGAAAAGCAAATCAGCAGCAATTATATTTGTCTTGAGGAGTGAAGGAATTTTGGAGGTGGAAAACTCTAATACTTGAAACCTCTTTTAAAGACATTGGGCTTGGCTGGTTGCCATGTCTTGGAGAATTTTGCAAGCAATTGTCCTCACTAATAATTAAAGAGAAGTTTATGAAGTTTATTCTTCTGGAATTTTGCTACAAAAATAAAGTTTTGAGGCTTTGTAATTATGTCCCAGTTGGTTGTTGCTTCTATGAGACACATGACTCACGAGAAAATGAAATCCCACATAGTTCAAGGGGATGTAGAGATGAAGAGCCCTGTTCAGCAGCAGAAACCCAGCAGCACAGAGACAGAATTTGTCCTGCTGGTCCCAGGGGCATTTTGTAAACAGCCACATCTGCTCAGGATTGTTTACTGTGGTTTGAGAGGTTTTGTCTCAGCTACCAGAGCTGCCACCATTGTCACTGCAGGCAGGGGTGTACAGTGCCAGATGAGAGCCAGTTAAACAGAATTCAGTTTAGTTCTGCCTTCCCTTGGTTGTGGATGTTTCTCTGGACTTCTCAGCTTGCAAAACTGTGAGACACCTCTCCAGGAGCTCTGTGGGTATTTTTGCTTAGTCACCACCAAGAAATACAAAGGTATGTGGAAATTAAGGCCAGTTCGAGTGAGATTGCACCACCTTGGTTTGCTTTGGTTTGCTTTATCTGACATTCCCAGTTGTCTTGTGTTAATAAAAGAGGCGTCATGTTTGGCTATGCCAAGTCAGCAATCCCAAAGCTGATTTGTCTCTCAAGAGCCCTGTTTGTGGCCGGTGTGAGCCTGAGTCCCAAAGCCTGGTACATCCTGTGTTGTCTGAGCTCAGTCAGCCACCTCTGGTTTGGGGCACATGCCACGGGACTGGGGCCTTTGGCAGAGTCATCACACTGTTGGCTGTTACATGATGCACTGTAGTTCTGACTCCTGGGGTGAAGGAGCTTGGAGAGCAGAATTTCATGCAAAATTGGGGCCCACAGTGGTAGAGGGACTTGTCTCAGTCATAGTGTGGCCAGCAGGCCCAGGGCAGTGTCTGTGCCCTCAGTGCTGGGCACTGGTGAGGCCCCTGTGTTCAGTTTTGGGCCCCTCATGAGAAGAGAGACATCGAGGTGCTGGAGCGTGTCCAGAGAAGGGAACAGAGCTGGGGAAGGTTCTGGAGCACAAGTCTGATGAGGAGCAGCTGAGGGAGCTGGGGGGGCTCAGCCTGGAGAAAAGGAGGCTCAGGGGGGCCCTTCTGGTTCTCTAGAACTCCCTGACAGGAGGGGGGAGCTGGGGGGGGTCAGGCTCTGCTTCCAGGGAACGAGAGAGAACTAGAGGAAATGGCCTCAAGGTGCACCGGGGGAGGTTTAGAGTGAATATTAGGGAAAATTTATTCATAGAAAGGGTGGTGAGGCATTGGAACAGGCTGCTCAGGGCAGTGAGTGGAGTTCTTGTCCCTAGAAGTGTTCAAAAGGTGTGTGGATCTGGCACGTGGGGACATGGTTTAGTGGTGGCCTTGGCAGTGCTGGGGAAATGGTTGGACTCAATGATCTCAGAGGGCTTTTCCAGCCTAAATGATTCTGTGATTCTATACAGGCAGGATGGAGCAGCTGGAAAGGTCTGTGTATCAGCCTTTGAGTTCAGCAGGGAGGGTTCTGTGAGGGTTCTTGTGCAGAGTGGGGTTTTACCAACCAGCCCATCTCTACTGATGACTCAGCTGCCACGGCCACGTTACATATTCCTTAGAGTTACAGGAATAGGGAATGGGCTGTGAGCCACACAAATATTTGGAGCTGTTAACATTCATGCACTGTTATTTCTTCATAATAACAAGCACCCTGAGGAGGCCCAACTCTGACTGGGGGGAAACTTGACAGAAAGTTCACAGCTTGGAGTTGTGGGCTGGGATTTTTCCCTCCACCACTGCAGTGAAGACAATTGATCTGGTGGATAAATGGCAGGAACGCGGCTCGAGCTGCTGCTCACAGAGCTGCTCACAGAGCTGCTGCTCTGTCAGAGCAACCAGCAGCTTCCAGCACTTCTTCATGTCTGTCCCTGCGGCAGGTGAGCTGCTTCCTGGGTTTTCCCTTCTCCTCAGGGAATGTGAGTGAGGCAGTGCTGGGGTGAGCCAGGCTGGGTGGCTGCAGCTCAGTCCAAACCCGCCTGTGTTTGTGGCAGGTGTTAAATAGTAACAGATGTTAATATTGACAAACTGAAGTGGCTAAATGTGGAAATACAGCCCTGCTGAGACGTGTGAAGTGAGGCAATGACCTTCACACCTTCCAGATCTAGTCAATAAAAAGGAGTTTGATGTGAGTGAGATGATGCTTCGTGCACGGCGGGACGCGGGGCTGGCTCGGGTGGAGTGGGATGACTGCCTGTGTCCCAGGGACCGGCAGGGAGAGTCTCTACAAAAGAGGGCACAAACACCAAAAAGCCCAGACTTGAGCAAAACTGTTTTCAGCACCCAGTGATGTTGTGAACTCTGTGTTTGTCCTCCAGACCCATTTCAGTGACACGGAGAAGAGGCAGCTCTGTCAAACACCGGGTCCCTCTGCGCCTTTAGCACTTTTATCCACATACTCTCTTTTGTTTGTACAGATCAAGGGTCCTGATTTCTGTTCTATGTTCATGCTGGCATAGAAGCTTTTATATAGCCTGTTTTATATCAGACCTCAAGATATTTAGGGTCACAGGCTGCTTTTTGTGACTTTAGCCAGAAAATTCAGTGGGACAAGGTTTTGATCTCTTTTGTTCCTTGGAATAACAGCAATTTCTGCTGCTCTATGTGATATTATTCTGAAATTTGGGACAGAAGAAGGACATGCTGCACTAGAGGGAGATGGGGATTTTTTAGAAGCTCCCCTGTATCCAGTCCACGTTCTGTGTCAGCAGATGTTTCATGCCATGAATGATACCTCATCCTCAGACTCAGCCACAGGAGCCTCCACCAGCTCGTGCTGTGCACAGGCCATCTGAGACCTGGGGAAGTGATGAAACCTCCCTTCGTGCACCTTGTTTCCACCTGACAGGCCCAAGCAGAGAGAGGGGAGGATATCTTGACTGAAAGGATGCTTCATATGCCAGTTTTCTTCCTAATGTATATCTTTGACTGGGATCCCATTTTAAAGCAAACGCTGAAGTTGTTGGTTTAAATGTGCTGGGTTTTTTTCTCTGTTCTGAGGACTCAGCAAGATTTGCACCAAGCCTGGGCAGGGCAGTGCTGCATTGGGGGGTTCATAACTCAAGGCCAACCTGACATGTTTTCAAGTGGCATCAGCTCCCATGGCAGCAGCACACACAGAGATCACAGCCAGGAGACAGCACGGGGATGTTCAGTGACAATATTAGTGGTGGAAATCAGCTTTAATTTTTCACTTCCCATTTCTCTGCAGATCAAAAGTGAATATGCACTGTCTTCATTAGCAAGGCAAATACCTCAACACACAGGAACCAGGGTGATTCCCTTTCCTTCCAAAGGCAGAGATAAGTACACATCAAAGGGGGAACCTTTTATGAAAGGATCCCAGTCTGAACTGGAAGGCTCCTGCACAGGGCCCAATCCCACCTGACGTGTCAAGTGGAAATGATGAGTTCTGCTGGGGTATACAGATTTCAGTGGGATTCTTTGTATTAATATTGCTCAGGGGAGGGCCCCACAACAGACCCAACAATTGCAGTTTTGATTTTTAGATGAAATAATAACTATGGTAACCAAAGTTCAGCTCTAGACTGCATAATTCCACTCCTTTAAGAATCAGGCATCCAGGCTCCCTGGAGACAGCTTGGCAGGCTCAGAGCCTGACTCATCCCCCTCCCAAAACACAGGACCGATGGGATCAATCACCCATTGACTGGGGACGATGTAGCTCAGGTAGCTCAGGCAGGATACCAGTGGTAGGCAACCTCAGAATGTTCTTTGGCTCTTGCTCCTTGGTGAGCTGGGCTTTTTTCAGGACATCCTTGAGGGGCCTTTCCTAAATCAGTGCCAGATTAGGTTGATGCCTGGAGCAGCAAACTGCAGTATTTTGAGCTAACAGAGCCTGTGGGCAGGGGCTGCAGGGGGGAACAGTCATTAACAGAGGGGGCAATGATTTCTAAAACCTTTCTGGTTTTGAAAAGCCATCTAGCTGAACCTTTCAGTCCTGCCATAGGCAAGGGAATGGTATTTGCAGTCGTGAGAGCTGGAGCTGGTCAACTGTTAGTTTTCCTTTCCAAGATCATCTAACACATGCTTTCAAAAATGGCTCAGCCTGTTTTGAGCAATCTTTCCTACATGCCTTACCTGTGAGGGGAGGTACAGACAAGGCATGGGCAGCTGGCAGCTATTTTCCAACAGGTTTCCTTTCCTGAAAGAGGCTGAAGGGAGAAGAAAGGTTTGCACCAGGTCAGAGGTACCAGCAGCGTTCTCTACCAAGTTTCCAAGACAAGGTGTCATCCACATTTGCTCCGTTGGAATCCTCAGAATTGCTGAGATTGCTGGAAATAAGACTTCCAAAGGATGAAAGGCTGTGGAATTCAGGACAGACAGGAGTTCAAACAGGCTGCATTTTTTTTCAAGAATTATGCAGAATCTGAACTTCGATCAGGTGGCTTTGTATTTGCAGAGCACTAGAAGCAAGGTGAATTCTGCCTTGCTGATTTTTAAGCTTATTTGTTCTCATCAGAGGGTTTTAGCATTTACCCATAAGCAATGCAACTTTTAATGTGATGACACAGAGAGCTTCAAGTTGACAGAGGTCAGTTCTCAAGGATTTTAGCCTCCAGGAACCTACTGATTTTTAATGGGAGTCACACAGCTAAATCCCTGCATATGGTTTTGAAATTCATTCCATAAAGCCAGAGTCTTTTCAAGGCTTTGTTTCAGCTAACATCATTATAAATACTTGAATGACTTTTGGAGATCATATAGGATATATCACCAGTCAGAATGAGTTAGAAACAAATTGACATGCTCTTGCATCTGGGGAAGGACTGCCTTTTCTTTGGGTTTTGTTGTTTTCTTTCATTTGTAATTAAATTATTTGTTCTGAAATCTGATTGGTATTGACAAAGAGTATGTTTTCTCTCCACTGAATACAATTTTTCCTTTAGTTTGTGAGTCAGATATGAAAAATTTACCACTCTGATCCTAAGATGAAAAAACCTACATGTTTGATGTTAGTGAGCTTGTAGGTTTTAAAGAGTGCAGAGCTGCATTCAGCCCCCTCTGTACCTCACACGGGAGCCAGAGTTTCAGGGAAAGCTTGACTTCCAGAGAAGACCCTAAACAGATGGGTGTTATTGAGGAACTTTTCATAGGAAGGCCTCAACTGCAGTGAGTGCAAAGAATCCACCTCACTCTGATAGATGCAGCATAACATGCTCAAAGCTCCCAAGTGCCCAAGAAGCCCAAGATCTATTAGCTGAACATTTGAAACAGTTATCCAGCCTTACTGCCAGAATGTAGGGCATTCATTTTCCTGGATCACTGAGCTAAATGATTTTTGTAAACTCAGACCTAGGGGCAGAAACACAGGCTCCTGACTCCCAGTCCACTGTTCTAAATATTTCTCTTTTGTTAGAGAGACGAGCTGCAAATAAATTCCCATAAGTCCTTGAAAGGAAGAGCACGTGTGGTGAGAGGAGGTGCTGGCACTGCCAGATATTGCATATTTAATTCAGTTAAGGAGTTAGTGTCTGTTTATAGTCAATGGGGATTTAAGGGTGCATTCCCCAAATGTGCTCTGAATTCCCTCTGGAGAAGCCCTTCCCTTTCCTAATCTGGGACTGAGATGTCTAAAACCTTGTCTGTCTTCTCTGGGCCCACAAATCAGCCTGGACAGTTTTGCTTCACTTCTCTGCTGAGCTTATCTGTGCCAGAGCAAACAGTTTCATTGACAGCTGTGCCCAAGGGGTCACAGTTTACTTCCAGATCCAGGTACCTCCTTCTGCCACCTACTTTGAGCCCCAAGGAAACCTGGTTGCCATCTTTCACTACTGACATCTGCTAAAAGGCAAATTTGAGAGGCTGGCACCAAGCTCACAGTGCTTAGGGAGCTCTCAGAAGTCTGGCTAGGCCAGGCTTTTCCTTTCATACACTGAAATTGCCCATACTGTAATTCTGCTTTGTCTGGGGGAGAAGCAGGGGAGACCAAGGGAGTCTTCATGTTTGTCTTGCCACAGTGCCCAGGGCTGGGGAGGGAGTGGGTGTCTGCAGAGGGTTTGTCTGGTGAGTAAATCAAGCTGATCGTGCCCTTCCTAGTCAGGACTTGTGCACCTTGAGATTCTGAAATAGTGGCCTAGCTTTTGGCTAGTAGGATTATCTGTTTATCTTCCTTTCTCTTCATTTGAAAAATACGTTTATGTGGATTGATGTGAAGTGGCATTGTTTTTACTAAGCTGAGCATGGCTTCCTCTAGTGTTCGGTGTTTCTTTCTGAAAGCTGCAAGTCTAAGCTTTCTGTCTGGGCTGTGCAGAAGGTTGGATTATTTGCCTGACTCATCCCTGATGCCTAAAATGAGAGAAAAAACCTTCCCAACAAATATAAAGTGAAGAGCTGGTCTTTAATGGGAACTTCCTGGTCCGCCATGCACAGAGGTCCCCCCCAAAGCATTAATACTCCTTTTCAATACAAATCAATTATCATATCTAATGGACACTTCCAATCCCAAGATTGTTCATCTCTGTCCTGCCACCAAGGTCTGCCCCTTAGAGCTTCTCCAGGGAGTTTTGGGCCTTCTATCTTGCTTTGTCTACCCCTTATCTTGTTATTTCCCCCCAGTTTCATGTCCCAAACAGGATGTCCTTGCTAGAATCTGTTTTTCCTGAAAAGAATGTTAAACAACATTTCACAGACTGTGAGAAAGAGGTTTTCTATGATCCTAGGCACGAGAACCCATGCAGCTATGCTAAAATCCAGAAATATAAAGAATATAAGAAATCCAAGGCATCATTTTCAAGAATATGTTGCCATTAGCCTGGTGCTGCCCTCTGATCTCTGGCTTTGCTGAAGCCAGACAACAATAGAGGTGCTGGAGAGCCCCCCTGCTCAGCTGCATGCCCTGCTTTCTGCCCACTTGATGCTAACGTGGTTCTAATTGACTCGAGTTTGGGGAGTTTGTGTTGTGGGTGCTGCTCCTGTGGGGTTTGTTGGTGCTGGGCAGGCAGTGACACAAGTACCAGCAGTGGACTCTTCCCTGGGCTCTTCCCTGGCTGTGCCCTGGAGATGCACAGAGCAGCCCCTTTTGATTCTGCATCATCTGCACCAAGGCCCTGCAGTTACTTTTCCAAGCAAGGATTTTTAGGATGAAAGAAGGTTTTTGAAGGTTTTCCCCCCAAGAAATGAACAGAAAAAATTCTGGTTTTCAGCTCTTTAATTTTTTGTCTCTATTCATGTAACATTCTTCTGTATTACTGTCTGCTTCACTGTGCCTGTTTCTCAGGGGCACCCAGTCTGTCTTGCATTAAACTCTAGTCCTTGTATTATTTTAACTTGGTCTTTTAGAAGGTGGTTCATTTCTAGTGGCAGGTGTAACAAATCTGTGTTTCCAGGCCAGGTCTGGCCCATGCTTCCTGATGATTCTGAGCTGGGATGGATCAGGCTCTCCTGCCTTCCCTACAGCTGGTACTACTCCCTCCTCCCCTGGGAGAGCTGATTGTTCCTGTGCTGGTTTCAAAGTGACCCATCACCAGAAGCAGCCACTGCAGCCCTGACATTGATAAACCACAACATATTGTTTAACATATTGTTCCCAGTCCAACATATTGTTCGCATTCATCATGGAAGCAATCAGTACAGAGCATTTGATTGCAAACCTGTTTCCTGGTGCTCATCATTAGGTCATTAACCTTAACAATGTCAACATGTTCTCGGTATGCAGCTTAATTGGAGAGCAGTACAGAGCATTGCACAGGCTGTGCCACATATAGGGCACTGTTTAAGAGTAACAGAAAAGCTGTACCAGCCTGGCACTGCTGTGAAATAAAGCCAAGTTTGGACAGGAGATGCAAATTAATAAATAATGTATCTGAACCTTGGGGGACCCAAAGAATCTCTCAGGAGAAGCATAATTTTCTGAGAACACCTCTATCAGGTGAAGGTTTTCATTTTATATTATCAAATTCCAGGTACTGTTTTTGTAGGTTTTTTCCCTTCATGCCTTTGCCAGTTCCAAGGAAAAGAGATGGGCAGTCCAGTGACTCTTGTTCCTCTGCCTGCAAACACTGACCTTGGCAAGGCTTTCCTCCAAAAGTGCTTGTTGAAGTGGCAAAGCTCATGTCTCCTGGGGCTGTTGCTCCCAGGTTATGTAACAGAAATTCAACAAACAGCTTGTATATGGAGGAGTCTGGTAGGAACAAGTAAATCCTGATTGTGTTCTAAACTGAGGGGAAAGATTTCTTTTCCTACAAGATTGCTTAGTCAGTTATAAGGTATTGTTATACTTTCTATATGAGCTCTGCTTGGGTATCATGGAAATTATCAGGACACCACCACCTTTTTTAACGAAGATGGCCAAACTCTTCAGAGAAAGGCCTGTGTCTTGGCACGTGCTTGTAAAAAAACCTCATACCATTAGATCTAGGTCTTGGCAGTATAACCTAGATCTTTTCATAATGCCATTGAATGCTGATAACCTGTGGTTTGGGTATTAAGGTTGAAAGTTAAGGTATTTGTAGGATGTCAGCTTCCAGTTAGTTTTGATTTTTATTGGCAATTAGGTAGATGTGAACGTTTCAGCCTCAAGTTCTGCTGGGTTTTGATTGCCCTGCAGCAGTACATAGGTGCTGTCTAATTAACTGCTGTGCATATGACCAAAAAAAGCATCACTTTCCTCTCACTGCTCCAGGTGAAACCACAAATCTCTCAGCACTGTGAAGCCAAGTTTGTGCCTGTTTGTGCTACAGGAAAGGAGAAGTTGTGGCAAGGAAAGCATGAGGGAGCAGCAGGTCTTTAGGGGATCCTCTTCCCTTGCTGCCTCCTTTCCTATAAAACACAACTCCCTTTTCCTACCAGCCTGGCCTATTTCTGCTGTCTTATTTTTGTACTTTAGCATGGAGCACTGATCTGCCTTGACAGGAAATTCCTGGGTCTGACTGTCACCCCGTTTCTTCTCCATTATAAAATAAACTAATTTCTTCAGCTTTGCACAATATTCTTTTGAAAACAGGTATTGATCTATGTAAGTCTGTAGACTGGGTAATCAATATTCACCAGTTTGGGGTAAAGAAATAAATAAAGGGACAGAAAATGATGGATGAGAATACCATTGAGTGCTTTTTGAACTGATGCTTTGTTCTGACCGCTCAGCTCCTGAAGGGGTGGGCTGGGTTGACTTTGTAACAGCAAACTGATGTGAAAGCTTTCAGATTTCCAACTTCAAATTAACCCAGTTGTTAGACATTACTGAATGATTTTGAAGCAGTGATGCTTTCTAGGCTGACTCTTTTATCCAGTTAAAGACAGTAGCTGGTGAAGAAGGAAAGGTTTCCCTTTCTCCCACTGTGCTATTTATAAAGCGTAATCAAGCTTAGTGGTCTGACATTTGTATCTATCTGAGCCTGTCTCCATGGATCAGTGCCAGGGTGGAGGGCAAGAGGAAAGACTTCATCAGCAGAGTAGCACTGGAGTGCTTCTGTCCTAGAAATCCAGAGAAGCTGCTACACTAATCTTTCTCTAAATTCACTGTGCATCTCACACAGAATTTGCACAAAACATGTTCAACCCCTAAAACACAGCCTAGGTAGAAAACAAGTGGGGTGTGACCTGTCTTGTGTGCTTTCTGCATGGGGAACCATCAAGCTGTGAGAATAATATGCTGTGGTTGCAGACTGGGAATCTTCCCTAGGCTTGTAAAAGCCAGAATTAACAATGTTTCTCCAGATACCTGCTGTCTCATCCCATCCTGTGTTCTTTGCTGGCTGGATGTAGTCCCAAAGCATACCTAGATGGTCCTGGCTCACTCTGAGCACCGAGTCTGGCATCTGAAAGCCTCTGGAAGAGGATGATAGCTGCTCCAACCCAGGGTGCAGTGAGCTTTCTTCATCCTCAGCTCACTCTTCTACACCTTTGGGATTCTAAAACCTAAGGAGCCAATCACCATTCTGTAAACCAGTAATTAAAAGGCCAGATAACCAAATAATAATCTTGCAGACAAAATGGCCAGTCTAAGCTGGCCTGAGCTTTCTCTGGAGCAGTGGGCACAGGGAAGCAATGGTCCTCTGGATACATCCAGGTCACCACAGGGAGTAGAAACAGGTTCAATTCGGATGCAGTTTCAATCAAATGAGAATGCCCTAGGAGAGGTGGGGAGGAGGGAGAGTCTGTTGATCAGGATACACAGCCTGCAAATCAGCCATAGCTGGTTTGAGGATTGACCTTGTTCTGAAATCTGGTGAAACAGCAGAAGAGTTTGGAAAAGTCTGTTTGATGGCAATGGAGAGGAAATCAGGCCATGCTTTCAGAGCAATGTGTTTTTTCTCTCCCTATCCTTTGAATGTAGTTTCTTGAATAGACTTTGGCTGTCATTTCCTGAATGCTCAGAGAGCAGCTGGCCTGAGGTTTTACACATATGAACAGAGATCCAACAGGAGCGTAGCCATGGCATGGCTGGGGAAGGGAGAAGGGCTGGAGCATGCCATGTGCTGCATGCATCATTCCTGCAAAAGGGCCTCTGTCATTTAAAGAGATAAATAGCCTGCAGAGAACTTAATTCAGCTTGATCAGCTGCTAAGCCTGGCCTGACAGCCTTCAGAGATACCTCCCCTGGCTCCAACATTTGGTTAAAACAGCAGTTCTGCCTTTCCCCTGAGAGAAGCCTGACTTTCCACGTGCATCAGAGGGATGGAAAGGATGGACACACTGCCCTTCTTGAGCAACTGTGGCTTGAGAGCACATTGTAAAAGCTCTTGGAGTACTTGCAGTGCCTGATGGGGAGGCAACTCTTTGAGTTGAAGACTGACTCTTGGCAGAGGCCTCTGTGTGTTTGAACTGACATCAGCTGCCCAACACAAATGTTTTGAAATAAAATAGCAGTATGAAGTGAAACAAAGACTAGTGGCTGCTGGGTTTGGAGCCCCTTCTCCTGGGGGATCTTCATGGCTTTTCTTCCCCATTCAAAATGGACTCTCCATGAGGTTCTGCTGGGGGGGGTTATATCCTCAATGCTCTCCATCCTCAACTTGGTGCCTGGGGCAGGAAAGAAGGGATTTGCCTCTGTGCCAGGGAGAAAGGGAAGGAGATGCCCCCAAATCCATCCCGGCAGGACAGTGTTGGCAGCGGGGTTGTCCTGCAGCCGGGGGCGATGCTCGGCTGGAAGGTGCAGGACGAGAGGGGACAAAGGGGCACCGACTTCGTCCTCTCCTGTCTGGGTGTCCCGGGACATCTTCCCCTTCCTCGTGGCCTCCTCCTCCATGAGGCCAAGGTTTGGGAAGG
>WEIV01015782.1:4134-43282 GCA_013390005.1 Calyptomena viridis
AAAACTGAGGAGTCTCAAAACACACTAATATCAACATTTCTCAATCAGTGTTTTCAACATTCACTGGATGCTTTTCTTTATATACTCTTGAATAACAATGATAACCAGTCTTGGCACGTAGTCTCCCTGCTGCAGGTTTCTAAGGAGGGCAAGTCAGTAACACTGAGCAATACCCAGTGACTGGATACACTTCATGGAACAAAGCTGCTCGGATAACTACTCATTTCTTGCACGCTAAGAAAACCCTCATCAATCAGTGACAATCTCTCTTAGTGCATCTGCAAGGAGAAGTTATTTTACTGTTACACTAAGTTTGTGATCAATGCTGGTAACATCTAATGAAAATCTGGACAGCTCCTTTCGCTGCCGAATGGCATTTGTGTAAACAAGATGCCATACCCCTCAAAAAAAGCTATTTGTTTGTGGAAAACATACCACAAAGCTCTAGAGACAGCACTTATTCCAGGTGTGCCAGAGAATGAAAACAACTAAACTTAAACTATCAGGTAGTTTTGAGAAAAGCTGCCCACAAAGGAATTGGTTAAAAGGTCTAAAGATACAACATGGGGAAAAATTAAGTCCTTATGCCCAGCAAATATAGATGGAAAGTAGACAGACCTTTGTGCTGTTTTTTCTGGCTCTTCTCAAAACACTACTTTTACTCTCCTAAACTTCACAGAAACAAGAAACACACTACAGTCCACAATACAAAATTTTAAATTCCTTGTTAATGGTCTGATGCTTTTCTCCCCCCTCAGTGAAAGCATTTAGAGAAGGATCATCAGCTGACTCAAGTCTAATTGTTAGAAGCCAACAGAACTGCACTGATTTATATTCCAAGCAGCTCAAACACTTAAAGCTTAACTGCCCTACTGCTCAGTTGACAAAGTTAGGAAACAAAAGCCTACTGCAAGTCTTTTGGATTCCAATCCTCTTTTGTAAAACATATTATTAGTGAGGCTTATTTTTCTGAGACATACTAGTGAAAGGGAGTTTCAGCTGGTATTGTACATTCCTTTCCCATATATTTTTAATTCCTACATTCAGCAATAGTTGAGAGCTGATAATTTGTTAACAGCATTTAACTTGATTTAAAAAACTCTATCATATCTGGCAGTGATCATTTGCACACATTAAAAGAAAGACTATTTTTTGGCTGTTGTGGTGTATTAATCACTGACAAAATAGGCTTAAAAGTGGGGATGAAAAAGGGAAAATAATTAGCTGCCAGTATAGAGATCTAGACACATGTGCAGTTCAGAGACCGTAATTTTATTCAAGGCTAAGAAAGCTTCTTCTCCTCATCACAGCCTTGAACTCTTCTGCTCCTAGCTAGCACAAGGGAGAGGATTCATTTAAACTAACACAAGCTAAGAAAGGTTTCAGAAAACATCTTAAAGCCACACTCTTCTCCACCACAGAATAACTCGAGTGGCTCAGGAAGATGAGCCTAAAGAATAGAGAATCTGGAAGGCTCATGTAAAGTTTGTCCTCAGCTTAAAGAAAATCTAGTTCTTATCCTGGACCATGTTCTCATTTAGTGAGGAGAAATCTGACAAGCAGAAAAAAGCACAGCAGTAGCAAGTGTAAATGGAGCCTCGTGTGAATGGCTGCAGTGTACTGTCTGAAATAAATAAAGGAAAGGCTCCAGAGGAATCATCTGGGTCTAAACTAAGCAATTCATCACTGACCTGACTAGTCACTGATGGCATCGTATAGCTTCATCCTAAGCAGCTGAGAAAGAAATGTGTAACTAATCCACTAATAATCTCAAGTGTTGTGCACTGAACCCCGAAATAAGGACTCCCAGAGTGTATATCCACTCAACCAAGACAGAAGGTGTTTAATTAAATGCTGATCTTAAAACTAGTGATGTGTGAATTACTTGGTGAATTACTGGAGATCATGTTGCTACTAATGTCACAAGCTACAGGCAGCCAATTCTCAGAGAGGCTGAAGTCTGTCATCTGGAAGTCATGAAGGACCTGCAGCTCAGGTCATCAGAGTGGGAGGTTATAAAACTGCCCTGTCCCCAGTGGATCCTTCACTGGCAGTAGCTGACACTTTCCCAGTTGGGCCCTACCCTACACAAAAACTTCCAGAAGCTAATTTGAGTGGACTAATTGGTCTGGAGAGTGGCATTTAAGCACTGTGCAGTGCCAGGGTCATGCAAGTGACAAGTGAGACAATCTGCAGTGTGATGGGAACCTCCTACCCAAGTATGCTTTCCATGATTCCCATCAAAAACACTTTTGCACTTCCAGCCATTTTACAGACAGAAGAGAAAATATTCCATAAAAGAGATTCTTTTCTACCATGAATATCCCCTACTTCTTAAGAGCCGCAGAGGAGTTTCAGAAGGGAAATCCTCATCAGTGGTCCTTCAAATGTGGAGAGGCACCACTGGGGCTTTCTGTTGCTGAGGGCTGGGAGGAAAGTGTGTTGCAGTGCCTGAGGCTATTTGTGCCTGATCCGGTTTCAAAAGAAAAAAAAACAACAAGNTAATCATTGCATTGTTCACAACTGTCCTTCTGAGACAGCAACTCTTCCAGTCTGGACTAGTTCAGCCTCCTTCCTACCACCCAGCCATGAACACTTTGCATTATCTGAGACAACTGAGAATGAAAACAACAGTTTGCTTCTCAATTTGAAACTCTTTGTGAAGGAAACTTGAAGTGGCTTAGAGCAACATCCCCTAAGTTGGAAGAATTGGCTGATCACAGTTATTGTGTCCTTCATGATACAAGCACCGAATTATTCCCTATTCTGACTTTGAAATCCAAAACTATCAAGTAGAAAGTTCAAGCAGCTCCTCCTAGTTTTCTCTGAGGCCCTTGATGTCACTGATTCCACTCCAAATGGGTCATGTTAATGCTACTCTTACACGATGATTTTAGCACCTGTCCCCAAAGACTCCTTTTTAAAAGTGATTCAACCTACAGAAAGAAATTTCAGACTCCTAAATTAATTTTCTTTTCCTTCTTTATAAATTTAAAAGGCAAGCACAAATGAGTACTCCAAAGCTGAGCTCAGAGAAGTCAGTGTTTAGCAAATTAGCCTCATGCTAATTTTATGGTTGTAGGTATAACAGCACACTGCACCTCAACAGTTTTATTTAAAGTTGTTTTCATCAAGGCCAGAGAAACACCTAGTGCAAGAGGCAAGCTTGCAACACTTCCCCAGACAATGCAAGAAATCTGCTGAAAATATGTGAGGGAACTGCTGAATGGTGGAAACTAATATTGTTCTACCTACCACTGGAAAAAAAATTAATCTGTTTGAATTAGCCACAGACCACAAGTTTACTCTAACAGAGAGATGAAAAGAAGTTCTGGATCATCTGTAAATAATGAGGTTATAGGCCAACTTCACACTGCCTCCACACATCATCCCAGAGCAGCTGGGCATCCATGACTGATATTTAAGCAGTTTCTAGGGCTTCTCAAAATTGGGGAAGAGTTAATCTTCGCTTGTTAAAGACATCACTACATTCATGACACACATTCATGCAGCATGTCCACATAGCTGAACAATTACACAAAAGACTGGCTTTGAAGGAAAACTATCTGGACATACTTCCAACTCCCCAGCATCACAGACAGAGAAATCCTGCCAGCCCATACTGATGTTAAAGCCTTCTGGGTGTGGAGGGGCAAAATGGGGGATGGCATCTTTGAGAACCATTCCACCAAATTAGCCACATCTATACTGAGAGGCACTCAACTAATAGATGATTAGGCAAAAGTTAGTTTACAAATGTTCACCTAATGCCATAAAGACACTGTTCAATAATCTCATACACACACAGCTCTCCTCAGAGGATTGCAAATCCCTAATCAATGAGAGTTGATATACTGGATAGAAGCTCTATTTGGGTCATGGATTTTGAATTTTTTTTCTTCTACAGCCTGCTCTGTACCTTGCAACCCTACTATAAAGAGAGCTGCTCTCTTTCTTTACTGGGTTACAGACATGTTTTTCCAACCTCAAGCAGATAAATTTACCTGGGCAGATGACTCATTAGGTCAGGGAGATGAGTTATACAGGCAATGGCAACACTTTCTGGTATGAGTCAGGAAGAAGAAAATGCTTTACCGTATGGTCGGTAAGAGGAGGCAGCACAATCAGCTTCTCCATGGTGTTCATTACCACCCTCCAGAGCTCTTTCAGCACCCGCTTCAACACTGTCTTTTCACACACAGTTGCAAACAGTGTCAGACTGCAGGGAGAGAGCAAGAACTGAGTAAGTTCAAACAGTGCAATAAGCAATGAAAGAGGAGATGTATATGAAAGAATCCCCATCCAAAGTGTCAAAATCTTCACTTTTCACAAAGTATAGCCTGTGTCCGCCCTTGGACACCCTTGTGTCCACCCTATTCTAGCACTAAAGACAATGGCGAAAACGGATTATTGACATTTCTGATCTCAGTTATTTCTATCTATTGACCTGGGGATTACAGAAGGTATCACTTGGTGATAGGTGATTGTGAATAATATATATAATCCAAGTAATAGAAGATACCATTGAACAGGTTCCCTTTAAGAGGATGGGTCAGGTTTATAGAGTATATAGGAAAAAATTACAAATACAGAATAATAGGTTTTAAATCTCAAGGGGTTATCATAATTTTTGTTGAATACCTAAATTAATACTTCCCAGAGTGTTATGCAGAAATTCCTAGACAGCTTCTGATAGCTGCTGAAGTCTTAATATTTCACCTCTACAACCCCCTGAAGCATTTCTCAGATTCCTCTGTATTTTATTGCGATTGCATTCACCACCAATCACCTGGCATATGTCTATCTGCTCTAACATAAAGAGGTTCTGCACTACGTCCCTGGTTTTTGTTCCTTTATTATTGTACAAAATAAGAGGTATCAAAAAAGGCCAAGAAGTGTTACAATTTCCTGTGAAATGTTTGTTGGACTTTGGGATTTACTGGGAGAGCTACAGAACAGGAACTCTGTGGCCAGTAGCAGGGCACAGGTGACAGCTGATTCTTCCACACTGTGTAACATGTTTTGATTTCCCTTCTTCCCACAGCTGGTTAGACAGTAAATGAACAAAACCAAACAGAGGCAAGACTGATGTGGCTGGGATACAGAAAGCAAAAAAAAAACCCCAAAAAACGCTCCTTCTGCAAAGGAGGAAAGAAAATGATCCAGGCTTGGATTTTCTTAATCAAAGTTACTTGCTCCACAGCTGGATGACAAGCCCATAGTACACCAAGTTCCCAGTGGTACAAAGGAATCTTGCTTCTCAGGATTCATGAAGGCATGCATGGAGAATGCTCAAATGAGAAGGCTCATAGATGTAATGACTGCTGCAGAGAGTCACTTAGTACACAGTGCCCCCCCAAAAGATGGGATAATCAACAGTAAGAGCAACCAAGCCCCCTTGATTCTAAACCTGTAAAGCTCCGCATCTCTTCCAGCATTTATTATGAAAATGAATGGCCACCCCTTTCAAAATAAAGAACTGCTGTGCAAGAAATCTAACTTCTACAATGATTAAAAACTATTTCTCTTTGTAGTTCAAGGCTTGGCTGATGAAAAATATGTCCAGTTACCCACATTTAGCTGTCCCTGTACAGCTGAATCATGCTGCATGGTATTAATGGCAACAGTTAACAAAAGCAATAGGTTAAGCTTACATTCTGAGCTAGTCAGAACAGCACCAGGTTTGACCAGAACACACACACACTTAACACAATTGGGATACTAAGGAGTGTATGTAGCAAGTATGTAAGCACTGTTTGCAACACATTTGATAATCGGCTACAGTACAATTTCTGTAGGGAAAAAAACATAGCTAGAAAATTTAGAATTTCAGTCTTTTCCACCAGCTGATCAGCAGTGTGTTTTGCTGATTGCTGTCATTGCCTGAAGTAGACAAAAGAACTGAAGGTGTGCTCTGGCACTGAATGAAGAGAGAAGAGGCTATTCATGGCTTGTGAGAGGCAGATATGGGAAGAAAAGCTATTAATTCTTGAAAATTCAGAGACCAGACATCTCAAGAACAATCCAAGAACATGGAGCTATATTCCACTCTGCCCCATTCCCATTCCAATACAATGAACTGTATATGTAGCACATATTTGAATGCTCCCTTACTTTCCATCCAGGAAATCCATCAACGGCCTCAGGACATTATCTGCATCTTGTGCAACTGTGTTTCTGGCATTAGCAGCTGAATTTGCTGTCCCTTTCACTTGACAGAGGATATCAGACATTTGCTTGACACACTCATCAATACGCGTCTGAAAGCTGAACAGACAGGACAGAGGCAAAACCAAGATTATCAGTGGCAGAGATATAAGGTAAAATATTGCAAGTTCATAAACCATACACTCAGTTACAAATTCTTCCTTCATGAGATTTGCTGCTTGTTTCTTCACTGTTACCAAGGGGTGTGTTCTCCTGTTCCTTGTGCCCACCACCCACACACAGCCAACCACCTCTGAACACGAGACACAATCACATTTGAGAGTTTGTTCATTCATCTTGCAGAAAGAAATGACCCTTTCCCAATTCCAAGAAACACTGTTATTCGTAGCTCAGAGCACCCTGCTGTATCTTTGCTTTCTCCATTTTTCTGCAATGACATAATACATGCACAACTCTGAGTACCCAGGAGTCTATCAGCAGAAATCTGGTTATGACCCATCATAGGCTAAGTCTTTAAAATAACAGGGACAGCCTAAAGGTAGGCACCAACTCATATGAGTTTACTGCCATACAGTCCATGCCAAGTGTCAAACTGGGATGTGGGGCTCAGCTGTGCAATGAGCAGTGTCCCTGGAACGAGGTGACACACAAGGCATTAAAGCACAATTACTCTTCCATCTCTTCCTGCTAAGATTAAGTTCAAAATTAAATAATGCAATGATTAAAAATTATGAATAGATCAGCAGAGCTGACAACAAATCAATTCAGCATATAAAGGAAAAATGCTTTGACATTTAAAAGAATAGTTACTAACAACAGGCACTACAAGTGACATTTAACTATTCACTAATGGCACAGAGGTTTGAAATCAGGAAGAGAAGCCAGTGTTGCGAGCTAGGGCAAAGTTTTAAGAGCTGGCACACAAATTTGGAAGTCAGCTTTACAGCTGCATAAATGACCTGAATTTCTGATGCGTGAGCCACCTGGAACACCTGTGGGTTGGGTGCTAATGTACAACCCCTCTGCTCCATGGCTGTAACCTTCCTTCTCCACCTGGCCACCTTTCCTGCACTGCCACCTCCAGCTTCAAAGTCTCTTGTGCTCAACTTCCACACTGCCTCTGCAACAATTCCAGAGCTGTCTCTCCGTGCAGCCTCCCACCTTCCCCATTTCTAGAAGAGAGAGGCTTGCACTAATCAGCTGTGGCTACAATGTCAGCTTAACCAGAGACCTAAGTCACATCAAACAGAAGAGCATACTTTCCTGTCCCTATTCTGCCACAGGCTAATCCCACCCCACAGTATTCCCAAATACTGCATCAATTGCAGAACCCTGCTGCAAGATGCTTTAAACCCCACATCCAGGGATGGAAAGGAACAATGCCTTAAAAGATAAAAAACCAATATAAGCCAAGATTTTATGAAAAGTATCAGTTACTGTGGCAACAGGTTCACCTGAAAGTGAAACTTGTGCACATGTACAGCTTAACAGGAGCCCTTGTCAGCAGCAAGTTAAAAAATGACCTCACCTATGCTGTCAGATGAGGCCTGCTGCTCCCTAATTACTGAAGGAATTCCCTTCTTCAATCCTTCAGCCTCCAGGAACAAAAGAGCAGCTAGCCTTGCATGAAGGATAAACCCTTCCAAGACTCCTATTCTCTTATGATATCCTTTAAAACTGAAAATGCTTCTGTGTCCACACAAAATCCTCTCTCAGCACAAAGGTGGTGAGGCTCTCTGGACATGTGCTGCCTTCTCAGCAAATGCAATTATCTCACACAGATGAAGAGTTAAGATCTGCAGCATGAAGTGCTGTAGTGTTGTAAGAGCAACTGTCAGACTCTGCACAGAATATTGTGGATATCTGTCTTATCTCTTAATTTATACCCTTTAGGAAGATTCTGCTTATACAGTAAACTGCAGCTCTGCTTTTCTCTCTGTATTACTGTTAAGGAATGAACAAAGCACCTGAGCCATCTCACTGGCTAAATCTCTTGCTGGCTCATCTCTCTAAAACACTCCCCAGCATGTATGCTGATACTGGATAATCTCTTTAAATCATATTTGGAAATGTCAAGATTGTACCCTAATTGTTTTGTAGCACTGACACCATGGAGACAATATTCAGAAAATAAAACAAATCAGTCCCCTAATTATGATTTCTCACTCTCCATCTAATTATGAGCCTCATAAATTCCATTCAGTTACAGTTTGAGTCTCTCCATTTCTTGCTACAGCATCTATTATTGGCATTGGGAACTCCTCACTTAACTCCCAGCTTAGCCCTGTGTGCTGAAATCCAAACAGTCATTGACAAATCCCACTATGATTTTTTAGTCATAAGTACTGCAAATCTGTAGACCCCAGGAGGCAAAGTGGGTACAATTTGCTATGCATTGCCCATATTCAAATTACACTATGGTTCATTCCTGCATTAATCCTGTTATGAAGCACAACATGAAATGAATGGGATTTGTAATAAGAAGTGGTTGTTTTTGAAGATCAGTTAGGTGTTCGGCACTTTTATATTTTCCTTAATTGACATATTTTTATTGCTCACTACAAAATTATTATAAAGTTGAGCACATTTTTATACTCAGGTAAATGGTAACATGATTTGCAATAAAACTTAATTGCCATCAATTACTCTGGCAATACTCTAAAGATCTCCTCTCCTTGAAACATCAGAAAACACCATTTGCTGCAGCATCGGAACAGTCAGTCTCAAATTCCAAACCTGTTTCTTTCTTATTCCAATATTCATTTAACAATCAGAAATCAGTCAGCTGTTTCCTACGTTTAGAGCAGAATGTTTAAACATGAATGTTGCTTCATAAAAGCTAAGCTGAAAACTGGTTTCTGAGCAGTAAAGGAGCAGGCAATTCTGTTACTGACAAGCACTACTTATAGAAAAAAATAAGAAAAAAATCACTCTATGTAATACAAAAACATTTCACAGTTGAGAGATCTCCATGTTACATTTCCAAGCAGAGCAACACAAAAGAGAAAGACTTTAAAAATATTTCTCACTTCTTTAGATGGTCTCAGTATTTGAAAGGCCATGAATTTAGGACAAAAAGAAAAATACAGTGCAGTTCACAGGAGTTTCTTTTCTCTTCTTAACCTGACTGAATGAGATTAGACAAAAGAAAGGAATGCTTGAAGGACAAGGACCTCATAATACTCACCTGTTACCAAACACAGCACTCAGCTCATCCAAAACATTGTTCAGCTTCACCTGGAGCTCTTTGAGATGGTCACTTGCTTCTGCATCCAGCTGTGGATGAAAAAGAGCATTTAGTTTGAACCCAGAGAGCAGTCTGCTGTCCTTTCCAGTGCTTCTCTTCACTGCTGAGACTACACTTCATAAGCAGGTGAACAATCCCTACTGGACTCTGCTGGCCAGGATGCTCTTCTCCACTGCCCACTGCTGCTACAGAAGCTGTGAAATCATCAACAGGTATTTGCCTAAAAAGCAGCAAGTGATTTCCCCAGGCTCCAATGCCTTCCAATGCCCCTCCTGACATTTGTAAAGCTGAGGAAGAAAATGCTTGTGAACTCCCTGTGGCCAAAGAGTGTAATGAGGCTGAGAAATCAAGTACTGTGCAATATCTTAAGGTGATGGGTCATTTCACCTCTCTAAGTCTAGAATGAGACAGGGCTTTTCAGACTGGTTGTTATTTACTCGTGCATTTCTCCATGCATGGTCTTGAAAGAAGCCATTTCACCTTCCATCCTGCTGTCAAGTATTCCAACTGAAGACTGACCCTCTACCCTCTGCTCTCAGAAGGTTGGATCCCAGTGATTTTGAAAATCTGGCCACAGTGTCATGGCAGGAGCTGTTGTGCACTGACCACTTTTGGAAAGTACAATCTCAGCTGTGGGTATTGAGCAAATGTAGCTCTACTTCCACATGGAGCCAGACAGCTTTTTGTATACAAGTGTTCAGGGGAGACTTCAGAAAACAACAAAAAAAGTGCCCCAAGCACTGCATGAATGCTATTGACACCTCAGCAGGCTTTGTAAGAAAGTGCTTCCTCCATTACTATCAGCCCAAAGCCACCTGTTTTTACATGGATCAGTGCCCTGTATTCCAGCTGTAGTCATTCCTCCAGCATCAAAAGAGCCACTTCTGAGCAACCTACCTGTGTGTACACCTAAGGACACATGATGAATGCTTTGGGATCATTTGCTCTGAAAAAGTAACTTTTAAAACAGATTTGCCTTTGTATGCAGACTGCAAGAGATTTGTAAAACAAAAAGCTCCCAGATGTTTGCATTTGGCAGCAACAGCTCCAGCTCTTACCTCTAAGGCAGAGCATCTATTTACAGATGTAATGAGCCAGGTACCAGTACAGTGGTTAAAAATCAGTTTGGATTTTTTCACTGTATAAATCTATATACAATTTGAACACAACAGGAGTTCCTACTTCTGAATTCAGTGCCAAAGCCCTCTTCATATTCCTTAGCATCTGTCAGAGAAAGCCAAGCCTTAGGGGATTTGGAATCTGATCCGTTCACTTTCCTGTTGTAAGCTGGCATGGAAAATTGAGTCTATTATGCATTTGAACCAGTGCTAATGAAACTTCTGGATCAGAATTTTAAAACTAATTAAAATAAGAACCAACGACCAAGCAAATGATGATTACTTAGGCCTTATAATTTTAGGCATTGCTACCTCTGATTATTTTTCCTTTATTAAAGTGAATTTATTTTCCTATTATCTTTGTAATACCCTTGCTCTATGATGGCAGAAGGAAGATAATGTCATGCCAATCAGCATTCATTCTAGCCAAGCTCATAGGTAACAAACAAAAACAGCATCTGGTGGTGGTGGTTTCTCTTGTCTCTACATTAATCCCTCCCTCCCACAGCATAAAGGCACAATGAGTCACAAGCTGTCCCTACACTAGAAGTTACTCTAGAACTGTCCTCTGATTTTGGCCATTCCTGACAGACTTGAGGTAGGGGCCAGTTCCTAATTCATCTAAACATTCCAACTAATTGCTTGTCCAGCTAAAAAAAACCAGCAAAAAAACCCCAGAAAAATTTGGTACAAGACACCTGTTCTTCAAAATTTACTTCTACTTTTTATAAGCCACCAGATGCATGGTCTAGAGGATGTCTGAGGTTAGGATCAACAAGTTATTGCCCTGGTTCATGAACCAGGGCAATCCATGATTTATTTTACTGTGAGGTGACATGGAGAGCTCACCAGTTACCTTTAAGCTTCCCCTTGCTATTGTACTTGCTGCCTGCAAACTGATCTTCCTCAGAGCAGAACAGCTGATTGCTATCCCTTTACTACAAGAAGAGACAGCTGGAACAATGCTTTGCCAAGGGCATGAGCTCCATTATCGGTAGCAAGCAGAGTGAGTGGTGCAACTGTCAAGACAGCTGCCCAGATTTAACTTAGAAGTGCCCAGCCTCACCGTCAGGAAGCCAAACCCTGGTGGTAATAAGCATTCTGGATCAGTATCCATCAAGTTCTCTGTCATCCTAGAAAAGCTGTTGTCTTCTGAGCAACTCCTACTATGGAAGAAGGAGTCCACATACTACACATTATGATATTGCTTAGGCATTGGAATGCTTTGGCTTTGAAAAGGCATTTTTTGAGAATTAGTTGAGTGATTTAAGTCCATTATGAAGGTGCTGGTAGGTGTGCACTACTGTTCCCCACACATAAATTACATGTCAGTTACAGACTTCTGTAGCATGTGGTGTAACTGCAAACTATTCTTCCCCCATGTGGTGAAGCACTGATAACAGCACTCAAATGAACCAGAGTCGGTAATGCTGCTGCTGCTCAGTCAATGAATTCTAAGCATATCAGCTATCACTGATAGCAGGAAATGCTGCTTGGACTGCATGATAAATCCAGTTGGTAAAGCAGAAGGCAGTGTTAGGCAGCTGGGTCACTGCCACATGTCACATCCACACCATTTCTGTTGGAAGCTGGAGCTCAGCAGGCTTATGATCACCATTCTGTTGGTGTATCAGAGATAACTCAGAGAAAGAATGAAAAGTTCTCTGTGCAAAACATGGGACAGTACCCACAGTGAGGCGGCTTCTGATCTCTGAGCAAGTGGTTCAGTTCCACTGATAATAATGCCAGGAAATAATGCCTGGTGCAGCCACAGCTCTATATTTGAGACTAAATGGGTGATAGCAAAAACCGACATGCTAAGAGGGAAAAGCTAACACTGTATCTAAATTTCAGGGAGGAAATCAAGGCTCTGTTAATTTTCTGCAAAGATTTGAGACTTGGCACTTCAGAGAACCTGGGCCTCAAAGTCTCATCCAACTCCAGTTAGGGCTGAAACTTCAAGTTCTCTGCTAATCTGAATCAGATCATTTACAGCCTGGGGCTATCAACTTGAGTTTAGGTTGATCTCCTGCTTCTCTCAGCCATGAAGCAGAACCCCTGAGTCTCAGAAATTGCTGTGACAGACTTCCAAGTTTTCCAAGAGATGTCATGAGTTCTTTTTTGGTTTCTACACACACCGGTGAAGCACAAGTGACCAGACCTGGAAGGCTTCTCTGTAGATGATGGAGGTGGAGAGACATGCCTCTTGCCTTCTGGAAGGCTGAAGATGTTAATCAATTCACATCTACAAGGCAGAGACACTGTGAAATCATCAGGTCTGATCTGATCTATCAGGAGGTAAAGAATTATGCCCTGCTAACATATTCTAGCTTTATGTAAGTTATGGAGTTCATCTGACTCCAGTTTGAAGCTGCTGATTTTTGTTCTGCCTCCCTCCACCAACCCCTGGGAGTTTCCCTCTGCAGAGGTGACTGTGAAACAGGGAGCTCAGCAAATCCAACTCCCTTTTAGGGACTCGCCCTGACTTTTCAGGCATCTCCCTACTTTTCTATAGAAGAGTAAGGAACATGGAGCACTGAATCCAAACAACAGCTCTCAACTTCTCAAGTATTAGGGTGGCCTTAGCTATGGCATGTTGGATGCTAAAGAGAAGCAAACAGTAGATACGGTAAATCCTTTGAGAACATTGCTATTAAGTCTTGGCTGTTTCTAAGCTGTCCTACAATTTGTTATTCAGGTGGCTAACTAAGGATTTAAAATGTGGGCTAACCCTGGCTAAGCATTAAGGGGAGAGTTTCCTGAAGCTTTAATTGTGCAGATTAGCTTGAAACCTAAGGCATGAAAATGGTGTGATGACAATATGCGGCTACTCAGCAGCTAATTCCCTGGATTCCCTAGGCAGTGCTTGTTTCTGATACTCACCTCACATGCTTGACTTTGGGAAAAAAATGTGTAGAAATGTTTAAATTAGTCTTTCATAGTGCCTCTAGACTCCAGCACTGTGCAATGCAGTACAGCACCTTTTAATTTCAGTGGCATGAGTTCAACGCTCATGAAAAGCTAAGGAAAAAAAAAATGGACTGCAAGCTGAAGTCTACAGGAAAATTGCAGAGGTGGGTGGAAAATGCAGGTCACATTAGGTTTTATTAGCTAATGTATGAATAATTAAATAAATGGGGCCAAGTTCAGGCAAACACTAGCACTGAATGTATGCAGCCCACATTAGCACAGAGCTAAATTATAATCTCCATTCTGTGGGTGTATTGGAGATGATTCAGAGGAATCAAAGGTTTCAAAAGGTATTCATATACCCAGTTTTTATCCAGGACTCATACCCCAATTCCACTGTCCGTTATGCTTTTAATGCTACCATACACACTTTCCAAAACATGCTTTAGGGATGTCTGAGAGTGCTCCTGGGTCATGGTGAAGCTGTTTTGATCCCATGAGATCAACACAGGACAGAAGGGAAATAAAAGTATTAATTCTAATTCCTAAAAATCATTTAAGATACTCTTCTTTGTGTATGCACATATGTATGTGTGTGTATAAATATATTTGCCTTGAGATCTCAAGCACAGACCCCAAGGGAATCCCTCCATACAGAGGTCTCTAAAGCTCTGCTATTGTCCTTATTGTTTCTGACTAGTAATGTTCACAGATCCCATGGTTTCGACACATTAAACCAGAGATGCTGGGCAATTTTTGCTCTGTTTTGTACCTTCTGAGTAGTGAAGTTGAAAAAAAAAGAGTAAGAGAAGTGAGGGGAAAGGTATCATAACTCACTGGGGGGTGCAGGGTGGAGGAGGGCACAATATCAAGGAGCCCAATCTCAATAAATAGTACTGGGCAAGCACCTCTGTTCCATATTATGCATGTCACTGCAGGGTGATTGTGCATGAGCCCTGTCCCTGTATTTCCCTTGCTGCAAAAGGGAGTAAGTGATACGGATTTATGTAAGGATGTGTTTTGGACCCACTGGAAAAGAGCATTAGGTAGAAGCAATATTTCAAAGCTTTCCAGAGTTGTGCAGTGCTACAGCTACGGCTGGAGATGGATCTCTGAGTTGGAAACAGACAAAGCCACTTATCAACTGAAACCAGTCCCCAAGGTCTGGCTGCTCACATGGTACATCTCATGCCTGCCACAGAAACAATGGAATATCTGGTACTTAGTTCTCAAAAACACTTTAGAGAACGTAAGAAGTTGAACAGTTCAAGACTAGAACAAAAAACTATGCCACTTTCTTAGTCCCCCAAGAAAGCAGATCCTTTTTGGGTACAGAAGTCAGGATAATGCTTACTTTTGTGCAAGCTGCTGTGAGATGTATACATGAATATAAAACAAATCTGTCACAGAAAGTAAGAACTGTCCTTCCTGGAGGAGGATAAAACCCATTGATACATTTCCAGAAAGTTCTGTTTTCAAAGCTGTTGTCTCACCAATTGTTACCCAATAGTCAGGTTCAATCTGCATCAGGAAGACTACTCAAACTAGGACAAGACCTTTTTTACTCTAGCAAAACAGAGATCCTGGCAGGTTTCAAATCAAAAAGCAATGCACTACATAGTCACCAAGCAGGAAACCCCTGGGAACAGCAAGTAATGCAGGCACCTAACACAACACAATTTATTTCTGGTGATTAGCAGCAGCCCTATGAAGTGTGGCAAGCATCATCTGAGAAGGAAAGAAATATTCACTTCCAAAACCCAGCTTCCTAGTGCGTTTGTCACATTTCTTCCTGTGTGTTTTCTTGCTTGCTGTCTGAGTTCGTCTCCCCTTTTTTCTTTTGATTCCACAGTAGAGGGGAAATAGTGGATTCATTATCTCTGTACTACCTTTCCTACATCTCCTGAAACAAGTTTTAGAGGGCAGAATGCAGAGAAGAGGTCTAGGCTAGGGAAAGTAGTCAACAGTCTCAAGAAACACCTTTTTTCTCCACTTAATACAGCATCAGGGGATATTTTCAATTTGAAATACAGGGAAGCCCTGCTTAATGGCTAACACTGTGGAAAATAGTAGCAAATTGCTTCCTTAAGGGAAAGTAAATGCACAGACAGTAAAATTTTACAAGCTACTTCACCAACGTTTCATTGCAAATTCATTTTTTTCCCAAAATGAGAATTTTGCCATTACAGCTGGGATTATATAATGCTAGTTCCTGATGTAGGGCTCAGAAATTAGTATTGTTGAGGTGACGTGTGAAAGAATGACAGCAGTTTTCCTTGCCTCATAGGGCAAATCTATTTGTTGAGATTTTTGCCACTTCATAGAATTCTGCCACTGAGCACAAGAAAGATTTGGAAAGGCAATACAGGCAAAAACTGAGCTGTCCATCAGCAAAGCCGACTTTCCTCTTGGCATACAGGTCATAGCACAGGCTCTACCACAACACAACCAAAGAAAATGCACTTTAAAATAATTTTTTCCTAACATCAGCATCAGCAGGCTTTTCTTCATCTTCCTGAATCTTGAAAAGCAATGAAAAAAGAAGAGAAAAAAGAAAAGATACGTAAATTATATCAGAACAGAAACAGTTGTCTGGCGGAATAAACCATTATTTCTGTAAAAATTACCATCTCATAAAAAACAGACACATCTGAGACACATCCCTCAAAACATGAGTACAGAACTCTTACTTGCCTGCCTGTAATATATTAGATATTGGACATTTCATGCTAAAGGTACTGTCCCACATTTACATGCCATATAAAATGATTCAATGTCAGCAGTTCTCAGACCTCCACCAGCCAGGCCCACATAAGCATGACATGCAATCTTTTCTCTCCTTCTTGATGCCATCCCGTGTTTCGAAACCTTTGCTCCTGTGTTTTATGACAGATTTAGTTGAAAACCCTTCAGTCATGGCTGTCCTCACATGTGCAGTGCCAGGTGTCACAAGGCTCTCCTCATGGCTGCAGTCCTCGAGAACCATAACGATTCAAACACCCAGTGACAATGGTGTACTGAGCTCTCTTACCTCTTTACCACCCATGGCTTCAAACATCTTCTCCAGCTGCACCCGAAGTTGCTGGATGTTATTCATCAGGATGCAGGGCTGAAGGGACAAAAGCAAGTGCCTGTTACTGCTCACGATGCCAACACACTGTCACCATTGGGAGACCTTGTGCCTCAACACCCTTCCCCAAGTACCACCAGATCCAAGAGTCAAACAGAAGGTCAGGCATGCAGAGATTGCAGCACCCAAACATCAAAAGCCACCCACACAAAACAAGTAATTTTCTCTTCAGCTTGGAATGGGACGGTAAGTTCCAGAATACCCAGATCAGGAGATGTCTACGAAGTACCAGATCTACAGAGCAATCTGTGACCAATTTTGGTTTGTTAAATCACCCCTGTGACACAAATCAGACAGTGTGGAAATGAACTTCAAGGGGACCTGACAGTCCTCAAACCCTGCAGATCTCCTTCAGGATTCAATCTGCAAAAGCATACAAATTATGATAAAAACAACACCAAAAATATTTACACCATCACCACAGTCACGTGCAATGTGAGATTGGTTTCATCAGGACAACTGTGTGATTCTTCAGAACAAAAGAGAAGCTCAGCACAACTCACCAGTTTCTCCTTGGAACAGTAGGACTGGAAGCTCTTGGAGAGTATGTCAGCATACTGCATCAGCACTTTCCCAATAGTCTGTGAAGACAAGATGTGAGCACTGTTACTGGTCCTCTATCACTGCAGAAGAACTCCAGGAAATAAAACAAAAAAAAAACATTATACTGTTTTACTTCCCACTCAGAAAGGACAAACAACCAGATGTTGAGGGTATTACCTTAGCAAACCTCCTATTATAATGAGCAACAATGACAGGGTCTGGGCACTCCAGCTTCTTAATGATCTCAAAGCTCTGATTGAGCTGGGTGAAGACATCCACCACTGAGCAAGAGAACAGAGCATGCTCAGATGTTTGCTGGAACTAAAACAGAAATACAAAGAGTCATTGTCAAGTGGGAAGATCTAAAATACACCCATTTCATGGGTGCTTCCCCATCATCTGTCATATTGAAGGCAGGACAATTTACCAAAACATACACCTTTCTCAGAGTAAGTCAAAAACTCTCCAAAGGGCCTAGAGATGCTAAAGAGCCAATTCAGTTGGTTTATAAGCTTACTGTCCTTTACCACCAACGACATGGACAAGCACCAGGGAAACGTAGAAGGATGTTGAGACCCTTAATGAAATGTGTGGTTTGCCTATCAGTTAATGAGGAAAGAAGGAGAGAGTAAAGAGCTCTTTTTATTTTTTTTTTTTAAATTTAGATAGTAAAGAGAATGTTTCCATTAGTATCACAGACTACAGTGCCACTGAATAAAAGGGAAAGCTCTTCTCTCCATTGGGAATGCTCAGCAAATTAAGAATGAGATTGGTCTGTCAGTGGATTAAGGTCACATTCTCACTGCATGACTAAGTACATGCAAAGTGCCTCAATTTTCAATTTCAATTACCTCTCCCAAACAGAGAGAGCACCAAGCCACTGGCTGACAGATTAACAGCAGCAGACCAGACATAAATGAATGATATGCACCTTGCTATTAAAAAGCTCTCTGTGACCTGTAAAGTCCTAAAATAAATGAGTTTCCCAGTTGTTTAGCAAGCAAAAAGGGTCACATCCTCCATTTGTATGACAGCTGAATTTACAGTGTTTTATTTGGTTCTGTGCACTGAATGATGTAGCACCAAGTTTTGCACTCAGAGTGACCTACATACCCCATCTTTTTTATCTCTCTCCAGAGCACCATGCAGGAATTCTAAGGAAACATCTTCATTTTCATCCAGCCACTGCATCACAAACTGCTCAAACCACCTGCAGGAGGGGCAGGAAAGAGAGCGTGTTACAGCAGAAAATGGAGCCCTCCAACCAGACTCAGAGAGGGCTGCTGTTCCAGCAAGCCTTGTGAAAGCTGGCCACTGTTGGATGTCTGAACACTGCTGTCTGTGCGTGCAGTCAAAATTCCCAAATATACTTGTACCTGTACACAAGGTACTGGTGGGCAAGGCCTGTACCATCACTTGGGTTGGACCAGCAGGACACAACCCAGCACAGTCTCTGCAGATTGCTGGTCCTGAGCTGGTTTTGATTTTTCCCTGTCTTTTCACTTCTTGGTATACTTTCCTCCTTTTCCCTCCTTGAGAATCACGTTTAACGTTGTATCATCTCAAAGCACTTTATGTTTCTTCTCTCATCCAAGTGCCAGACAGCACAAGGGAGACTCCACAGCCACTATCTCTGCATGTCAACAAGCATCTGTCCTGCTCCCCACTTGGGTGTACCAGCTTTCATGTGAGAGCTGCAAACAAGTACAAAGGGAGTGAAAAAAAGTCCTGTTTCCCAGGGGCCTTCAGTCACTTCATCTGGAGATATAAAGTCTCTCTAGAGCATCAAGAAGAAGAATCAAGAATAGAAGGTTTCTCCACTTCAATCCTGCCCTCCCTTTCCCCAAGGCTTTCTTGGAACATCCTCCCACTTCTATGGGTTGCTGATCTCACTGTGAAGATGCTTGAGTAAGATCAAGCATCTTCTGACAGAACAGCACATCTGTTAGGGCTTGCCAGCCTGTCAGCAGCTCTTCATTGTTTTCTTTTGAAGAAGCACAAACTTAGTTCGTGTTAAATACTGGACCAACAGTGTTGGTGCATAGTCAAGAATCCCAGAACAGGGAGGTCCAAGAAGCAGGACAGCAAAGTTTGTCTCTGTTGTTCCCCTTCCCTTTGGAAGATAAGCTAAATGGTAGAGCAGAACTTAAGAAGCTGCTGAAAACAGCCCCTGTTGAATCTGGCAGAGATGCCTTACATGAGCTGGTGTCTGGAGTTATCTGCTGCACAGAACAAAAGGCTGCTACATGATCCCACCTTGCCCAAATAGACAAAGTAAGAAGCAGATTCAGTGATGGTCCAGCTGGTCCTTCTGTTCTCTGTGGGACACATTCACATAGTACAAAAGGGGATGTGTGTGTTTTTGTTGTCTGTGTTTAAGCAATAACACAGCACTCACAGGCTTATTTAAATGTCTGTCTAGAATTTGTTGTATGCAAGTGCCAACATAACACAGCTGAAGCAAATCTTAATTTTAAATATTATTAAACAGCATTCACAAATAAGAGCAAGAAGTGCCCGTGTGTGATTTAGTCCATACAAAAGATTATTATATGAGCCTCACAGAGTATAGCCTCCTCTAAACAGGCAGCTGTGTTCATAGAGATTGTGCTAATTATGGGCTGAGTTTGCAAAGAACATGAAAGCATGTGCCAGACATGAGAGGGAGATCAAGAGCAAATTCAGAGGCAGAGCACACTAGATAACCTTAAATACTCTCTACACTTTGAAATATAAAGCACATCAATGCTAATATTGGAAATTGTAACTGACACAGTGTTAAAATGCCAACAGCAACCTGTCTATGCAGCCCTATTTATTATAGATAGCAACAGTGGAACACTGTCACAGACATATGGACTTCCTGTATTCTGGAAAAATTCCTTTTGAATGGCACTTCAGGCTCCTAAAAGTCAGCATATGTTGAAGTCTGCTGCAAGTTTCTCAAGCTTTCGACGTTTTCTTTTAAACTGCAATAGTGTATTTTAAACAGCTTAAGCCTTAGAAGGGAACTCACACATTTTACAAGGAAGCAACTATACCTCTTCCACCTGTTTCACAGTTCCCAGGCTGTGAGTTCCTGACTGCTTCACATGTCACAGGTCAGTGTGCAGGGACAATTACTTGTTTGTGCCAGAAGCCACAGTTTTCACTCTGAGAAGCAGAGCAACTTCCTGATTATCATTCATCCTTAGTTATTGCACCACATTCACAAGAAAGGGCCATTTGCTGTTGAAAACAGTCACTGCCCATTTTTATGGCTACCATATGTTGATATACACAATCAAGTGCATAGGTATTTTACTGTCTTGCCAAATTCTCTAATCAAAGGTGGCAACAAAAAAGTGAGTAGGGGTGGTATATTTGCTCTCTCTCTCGTTAAGAAAAGCATTACCTTCAAGAAGAAGTTATGTTAAGTGAATCAGGTCAGGGCAGGAAATTCTGTAATTGTATTTGCAAAGCCAGCCTCCACTTTGTCCTTTATTGGCTGGCAGGAAAACACAAAAGATGCAAATAATTTATAAATATGTCCAGTCCATGTGCACATTCAGGACCAAAATATGCTTTGAGCTGTAACACAAACCTAGAACCATCCTAGACCAAATACCCCTTACAGTGTTCTACTATCAGCTCTTGAGCTGTTGAGCAAGTGAGGGGGGAACTCCAAGGGCAACATATTCAGAACAATATTAAAACATATGTGGCACAGAAACAAAAATAATCTGATTTAATGCAGAAATAGCTTCAACATGTTGCAGTATGACAAATGTCTTCTACCCTAGTCTGCTTCAATTATTGATCTAGAAGCAAACCCTGTAAATGACTCATGCATGAGCCCACAAGGCAGCGGCTCATGGTGCTGCTTCAGACACTCTGTGCTCACTGGGGTCAGCACTGACTCTAGACAGCACAGCCAACCTCTCCAAACAAGGTCTGCACAGAGCACGCCTGCTGAGAAAGGCAGCTGTGCTTTGGGACTAGATGGAAGTTTACCTCTCACAACAGTGAGGCAACACAAAAGGCTACCATATCAGTTGGCCATGAGCATGGCTCCTGCAGTGTCACGTTTTACAGGTCAATTAATCTTGTTTGATTGCTGTGGGTATCCCAGTGAACAACCTGTGGGCCTTGGCACGTGCTGAGGCAAGAAGGCAGGCAGGATTCCAAAGAGTAAAAGAATAAATACTGTGTTTGATGAAGACAGCCAGGATAATTCAACAGGATCTCAAAGAAGGAATACTTTCCTCCACCAGAGAGGAGGTAGTCTCCAGTACAGCTACAACATCAGCTGCATTCTAACATCAGCATTAAAACGAAACTTAGAACACTTATTTACACGTCTAAAAAGCTTGGTTAGCTGGCAGCTAAAAAGAGAAGAGAGGAAGTTTTGAAGATTGGCTCTCAGCTACATAACTACTTCCATTTCAGAAACTGCTGCTGAATTTCGGAAAATACAGGGAGTATAAAAACTTCAGCTTTAATACTTTAGAGCCTTCCCTTTGTTCAATCATTTATCAAGGATATCAGAAACATGGTTTCTCATGGTTTCAACATGAAAAGTGAGTTTCTGGATAAACTCTTGTCTGACAAGTAGACAGACAACCCAAGTGTTGTCTGGCCAGCAGCAATTTAGCATCATCTAAAGAGTTTACTGATGTACAAACATGATGTGTAGACTCGTTTTTTAAGGAAGTTTCAAGACTAAAAATATTTGTGATGAAGCAAATCAAAGGACAAGAGCACAAAGCTGTAATTGATACCAAAGGGATATTTTATGACAGGTGAATATGGTTGAAATAAACATCACCTATGTGTGACAATGTGGTTATTGCACTAAAATAAAGGAATGAAGTAACAATGCCAATGCCTGCAAATGCACATGAGCACTGAAGCTCTACTACAAAGGCCAGCAGAGCAGAACAGTCTGCAGAATAAAAGTGAGCACCATTATCCTGATTACATAGGAGAAAAAGAGAGGTAAAGAATGTCTGATGGTTTGCCTGAGACTGCCCCAACTCAGAGTCACAGCAAAGAGAACAGGGCTTCTGAGACTCCCACTCCAGCACCCTGTTCACTGAGTTTATGCCTGTTGCTGACCTGGTTTGTTAATCAAGGCCCACAGCCCACGCCAAGCAATTATGCCAACTGCCTCATGTCTTATTAGTATGCAGCTAGCACCAGGCTTGAGGGACTGCATGCACGACAGGATGGGAAGAGAATTCAAAGTGCCAAACTGAAAACACAGTTCAAGAAAGATGTCTTTTCCAAGGGGGACAAGAGCAAAATACTGCATTTAGACAGAAGTGAACAGTCACACACAGGATGGGAACAGCAGCGTGGTAGGACACAATGCTGAGGGTGCCTGTGGGCTGGCCTGTGGCCCACTGGAAGTGCCACTAGCCCACAATACCTCTAAATAAAAGCAAAAGAAGGTCAGTCCGGCATGTGAGAGCAGCAGGACTCTCTGCAAGGCAATGCAAGGCAAGGTCTACATGAAACATTGATATTTAAGGCTGGTTATTGTATGTTCAGACAGAGACCAGCTGGAAAGAGGTGAGTAAACCTTGCTTACAGGGAAAGCTGGGAACAAACAACAACAAGCAGAAGAGTGGGAAGAAACATAAACAAAGCATTTTACCCTTTTAAATGCAGGAACAATTTATTCTCTGTGCCCAGACTAAAACAAGCTCAAATCAAAGCAAGAAAGATTTGGAGGGGGAGAAAGGAAAGTATGTTAAACCCGCAAATCCCAATGGAGGGTAACAGTGAAGCACAGAAAAAAAGGAGATGTGGCACAACCATCACTGAAAGCCTCTGAAAACCAGCTCAAACACTGGTCAGACACAGGATACCTGCTCTTGCCTTAGGCAACTGTGGAACTCTAGCTACAGCATTATCTCCAGGTTGCTCCCTGTTGGGCTCATACACCTTCTCCTGGTCTGAAATCTACTGCTTCTCTTTTAAAGCTAAATAAAAGTTGTAAACAATGGCTTAGAGCTCAAGAGCTACAGCTTATCTGATGTTTTCAACTAAACCACCCAGTCTTACTAAAAAAGAGAAAACATTATCTTTACTTACAAATCCTGTCGTGTGTGTGTGTGTGTGTGTGTGTGTGTGTGTGTACATACGACATCCATACACACAGACATACAGTATATACACATAAACCTGTACCAATGACACGAGAATGTAAGCATACATCTGCTGTTCAAGAACTGACCAAAGCCCACACTGCAGACACAGATTAGCTTGAAGACTATTCATGCCATTGCTAAAGCTTTTGAAAAGTTGGAAGATATTATGCAATAACAGACTGAATTGGGTCAGGGATAGTGGCACAGAACGCCACAGGGGACAAACATGCACATAAAAACAGAAAATCCAAAGTGAAAAAATGCTGTACCATGAAGGCAGTCACAGGAGAACCAACTGATCCCTCTATCCTCAAAGAAACACAAGGAGACAGATAGTGGGGATTTACTACAGGAGACATAATACACTCACGCTGGATATTCAGGCACTTTTCCCTTGAAGGCAGGCAGATCACGAACATATTCATTGTACAGCCACTTCACTTTGAAGTGTAAATTCATATAGTCTGCACTTTTACACAGTCTGTGTTTCTCATGCTCTGTAAGGAAGGAAAAATAAGCAGTTAGGTCTGAATTTACCACTATCACTGCATCAGGCACATGAAGGTTTTTTAAAGCATATCTGCAGTATGCAATGGTTTTGAGGATGAAGCATCTATAGAGCCATAAAATCTTCACAACACAGGATTTTGGCAGCAAGCAGGGGTTCTTGGGAGGTTGACCATTGGGCCTCTGGAGTTTATTTCTGTAGCTCCAATTAATACTTCCATTTGTTGAAGATTTTTTGGTTGTCAAAGCAATAAAAACACAGCAATCTCTTATGGCCTTTTCATTTAACACATCACAGTTGAGATTCCATCTTTGCAGGGGAAAAATCAAGGCAAGCAAATCTGTTCATTTTTGGCTATAAACAAAGGCAATACCAACATGTTACACTACATCCCCTAGGAGACAAGTGTAAAAAGCACCAAGAGTTTGACAGTGTGAGTCACAAGCAAGTTCAAACAAGCCACACAGAAGCCAGAGCCTTCCCTGATCGCCGGTTTGGAGAAATTAATGACACTTCTTTTTCAAAAGGCAGTGCCTGCTGCTGGGCCTCTTCCTCCTGCCAGGTTTCCTTACGTTTTTGTACCCAGACAACACTGGGACAATGTTCCTCCCTGTGTAATGCACGTACCACAACACAACTCTTCCTACACTCCTGCATTGCTAAAGCACTGGCCATACTCAGACCTACGTTTCAACCTCCTAGATCACGGCTGCCTTTCCCTAACATGAGAAATGCATGCTCCATGTCTTCACTCTCAAGGCCCTTCACAGCCTACGTCCACACTACCATCTTTCAGCAATTGACTCCCACCTCTGATCAGCCCACAATCCCTGTTTTTAAACTACTTGTCAAATTCTCCCAAACGCTTTCTCCCAAGCCATCCCTCATGTGTTTATACAGGCAGTTCCTTGTACTGCACTGCTTTTCTTCATAATCCTCCTTGAAAAGATTCATTCCTTTTTCACAACACTGTGAGGACTCAGCAGCCAGCTTTTGTCTGCACTGTAACCCTGAGATATCAGGTGATCAATTCCCCAGTACCACTTGTCTGTACCCATCTCCTTCTTCTGCCAAGCTTCACAGCAGGAATACACTTTGTGCCAAGCTCCTTTGCCCTCTCTAGCACCACAGCAACCTGCTAGTCCATGACTACAGTGTGAGGTATTACATTACAAAATACATGATTTTGGCTCACACTGAGGTTCTTATCCTCAGAATCTGACTTTAGACTCTTCTTCCTAACTTTCATGTGGATACCTCATTACTGATGTAACTTTCCAAGACCATGTCAAAAAGAGGAAGTATCTTCCTTAATTTTGAATAGTTTTAATCTAGGACTTCAATACAGGTGTCCAGTAACTGGGTAGATCTGGGCACACGTGAGCAATACATGCTACAGATACTCATAAGTGGAAGATACATCTTAATGAAGCAAAATGGCCCCAGTTTTCCAATCAGTTACCAGACAGAAAAGCTTATCTTACAACATTATCTATTTTCATGTAAATATGAACTCTTGCAACTAATTCAAAACATCAAGAAACTTCCACATCTCTCTTGAAGCTTCAACGACATGCACAAATTGGAAACAAACAGAACAACTAATGTGCCTGCTTCACTCTCTGTGAGTGAAGAAACCAATGGACAATGATAACTTCATTAACTCAGACATGCGCTGCCACCAGCTGCTGTTCCCACATGGGGAAAGTGCTGCTCCTGAAGAGGGAACATCTGACTTGGATGTAAAAAAGACTTAAATCAGACTTAGTTCCTAAAAATTAAGCAATGCACTAAAAGCAAGCAATTCAAGCTTTTTCCTGTTTTTAGGACATCTAAAATACTTATAAGTTGCAGAAGAGGAAGATGCAAAACAGCCACAAAAGCATAAGCCCAAGGACTGCTACTAGGAATACCTGGCCATCAAAGCACTAAAGGAGACACTTGAAACTAAGGGGATAAACTATAGGAAAGCAAAAGAAAGAAGGAGAGGTCTTACCACCATAAAAGAGAACTTTACGTATGCGGAAGAAAGGTGGGGCTTGTGACAGAGAAAAGACAAAAGTGAACTATAACAGCTCAAACGTTCTGGAGGACAAAGAAAGCTAACAAAGACCCCAAGCCCCCTCATTCCCAACAGCTCACACCATCTGCCTTCCTCCCTTCAATGGAGCCTGCACAGTTTTGATCAGCTGCTTCCTTTGTAAGGGGAAATGTTTAAGACCACCTGAAGGTGACACGGAAACACATCAGTTGGAGGCACACATTGAAAACCCACTTTAGAAAAAGTAAAATGAAGATCCTGGGAGCCACCAGTCTTAGCACATTTCTTTTCTGCTTTATAACCTGCTGGCTTTTAAAGAGCTCAGTGGCAGCAGCAGCGGAACAGCACACAGATATTGTGCAGCAACTGCTGTGTTTTATCCTGAAAAGACCACAGAGTTCTTTAAGTTTCCCACACTTCCTCAGCAGATTTCATCTGCAAACAGCCTCCTACAGAGAAAAGCTTTTAGGGTCACCAAGGCCGTATTATTAAGGCATTAATAGGGACCTGTTCCCTAGCAGCACACTTTCTAGTGTCACATCCAGTTCTATTTTTTCAGGCAGAGAACACGGGCTCCACTACATCCTTTAATTCACAGATTATTTTTCTTGATTTTTAGCATACTTTTCATGGGTTAATTTCTAGTAAATAATGCTAAATTTCTGCAAAGAAACTCTAATAGGTACTGAGGCTGTTGAAGCATCAACACTTTAGACAGATGGCATCTGTGTGTGCCTCTGATCCCCTTCTCCTTATTAGAAGTGAGAAAGTGGCAGAATGATTTATTTCAATCCTGCCTGCCAAGTCTACTCAGTCTCTTGTCCTATCAGAGACGCTTCCAATTTGCAACTCTTCTAATGCTGATGTGTCCAAATTAAGATAAAATGCTGCTGTCAAGGATGATGTTGATTTTCTGTTACTGTCTTTTAAGGCCTTCCTAGTAAAAGAAGAGCAGAAGCCTCTCTGCTCAAGGTGTTTGTGCCTTCTGGGTCACAGAGGTTTCACAGGGGGCAGTGAGAAAACTACTAACTCCAGTTACCAGTGTGCTCATAGGGAGACTCTCCTGCTGCTGAGCAGCAGTCAGTGTCCCAAAGATGGAGCCAACTGTATGACTTGGAAAATCATCCTCTGTGCTACTGGGACTCCAGGGTAGCATGAGCCTGCCAGCCAAGTCTAGGACACAAATCTGTTTTACTCTTGGGTTGATGTGGAACAGGGGACACTTCTCAATGACTTGTCCTTGTACTGCCTTTGCCAACAAACCTGGAAGTGCCAGGTCTGCTGTGCGTGGTGCCTTGAGCTGTCAATGCTTTGGGGGAGAGAGAAAACAAGTGGGTAGATCCTGGAGCTCCTGCAGTGTCTGAGATGCTGAGTCTCCTTAGGAGAGCTGAAGGTATAAGATCCACATAAGATCTGCAGTGCACTTGCCTTCCAGTAGTCAAACACACTGCTGACGTGACTACTGCTAGCACTTATAGAACATATTTTAAACAGAGAATAGCTGTTTAATTTTTATGACTCAAACATTTGTCACATTAGCAATCTAACTCTTCAGAAGGTGCCCAAAGGACACAAGCTGCAGCATCCACAGGCTGGCATGAATTCTGGATCTGAAGCCCTTAAGCACTGTGTTCTAGTTATAAATTAGGATTTATACATTATCCTGCACAGGCTGCATGGTGCACATGGGGCTGAGCTTCAGCTGGGAGAGGCACGATGGGGAAAGAGGAAAACAACTCACACATCCAGGCAGTGCTCTTCAGCTCAGAGAAGCCATTTCCCACTTCAGCCTCCCAACTTTCACACTGTGTCCTAGAGAGCAGTGTGGAAGCATGAGGCTGGCAGGAGGGAGGGGGCAGTTTCAGGCCCTCACTCTTTCTACTTCAAAGCCATTGCATGGCCTTTGTGCAAGAAGAAAAGGTAATGTCAGTGCAGAGTGGAAAGGCCAGACATCCTCAAGCATCACCCATCCCAGTAAGGAAGAAATACAGCCACACATGAACTGAAGCTCTGACCTTCAAGCTCTCTTCTTCAAGAGACATTACCCACATCTTAATGCCTGGGACCCAGCAAAGGGGCTATTGCCCAGAACTGCTCAGGGTACTGTCAAGAAATAACTGGAGTGACTAGTCAGAACAGGAGTCTCCTCATAGCACATACCCTCCACTTCTACAGCAGCAGTACAGTCTTTCAAGTCTTCTCTGCAGATCTGTTTATTGCTGGTATGAAACTACAGAACACTAAAGCTAGTGTCAGAAACTACATCCAAAGTGCTAAAACTACGGGTAACAGACGAAAGTCCTTGTCTACTCACAACTACAAGCTCAATCAAGGAGCATGAACTTACCACTTGGAGATGTGAATGAGCTCATGTTATCCAGAACTTAGGAACAGAACATAAGGGAAAACACGAAAACACCATGAAGAAAGGTAAGAGCAAGTGTTATACCCTGGTTATACCTTGCACATATCTCCAAAAAATAGATTAGCTTTTGTTGCAGAGAACTCCTGATGCATACAGATCTTGGAGCACACTAGAAATTATTTCATGAACTGGCAAAAGGAATATGAAACTCTTGGTGCAGTTAAACTGGTAGAAAGATCAGCAAGTGAACCTGAGAAATGACAGAGCCAAGAGCTAAGGACAGCAAATCTAATTATCCTTCTTCACATCATTTAATCAGTTTCCTTTAATCCCTTTTTTCCCTAGTTTTAAAAAAATTGCAGTGAGCTAATCCAATCAACTATTTTAAATATATGTAGTAAGGCCCGTAATTGAATTATTGTGGAGCTTGTTCTAAAGGTTATCTTCACAAGTTTCTGGAGAGCAAAGCAGTGAGGAATCACACTTGCCTCAAATAGAATTCTGCACTCTGAGGATTTCTTGAATATATATTTGGAAGAGACACACCCCAACATTGACTCTGTCACTGTTCAACCCTCCTGCAGAATTTGCACAACTAGAGTACAAATACATTACCATGCAGTTTTTCAACTTATGTTCAAAATGCAAACCCTTCCCTGCCCATCAGCCACCTTTGTGCCAACTTTTGTCACCAATAAATACCTTGAAGAGGGATGCTCTTTACAGCAAGTATTTGCTATGCACTGAGGAACTTGTGTGGAAATGCGATACCAATCCTTGTCTTAAGAAGCTCACAAATGACCAGAAAGATGTCAGGAAAAGGTAAAATAAGCCCAGACTGATCAGTGAGGACAGAGTTAAAGGGGACATGGTATAAGATATGAACAGCAAAAAACCAGGAGGCCGAGCTAGCCTAGGCAACTGGCAATTAAATAAAGGCATTAAAAAGACAAAAAAAGAAAAAAGGCAATCAGTCAAAGTCATGTTCTGTTTGACAGTCAAATTCAGTGAATTTACAGCTGCATTTTGGATGCAATGGGGAAAAGGAATCTTAGGAAGATGAGCAACTTGATCTGGAGAGATCTCATAGCTGCAGATAGATCTCATGGCTGCAGATAAAGGAGGAAGATAGGGCACTCCAACTTGGAGAAGGATAGATTGCATTATAAATTCCTGAAGGTGAGCACACAGGAGTAAATAGAACCATAGATTGGCTTGGATGGGAAGGGACCTTAATGATCATCTTGTTCCATCTCCTTTGCCATGGGCAAGGACACCTTGCACAAAATCAAACTGGCCAAAGCCCCATCCAACCTGGCCTTAAACACTTCCAGGGATGGGGCATCCACAACTTCTCTGGGCAATCTGTGCCAGTGCCTCCCCACCCTCACAGGGAAGAATTCTTCCTAATATCCAATCTAAACCTACTCTCTTTCTGCTTGAAGCCATTTCCCCTTGTCCTGCCACTACATGCTCTTGTAAAAAGTCACTCTCCATCTCTCTTGTAGGTTCCCTTCCAGTACTGGAAGGCTGCAATTAGGTCACCCCAAAGCCTTCTCTTTTCCAGGCTGAACAATCCCAATTCTCTCAGCCTTTCTCCATAGGAGAGGTGCTCCATCCCTCCTATATAAACAAGGAACAAAACTGAATGGGGAGCTAAAACGGTTTGCAGGAGCAAACAGCTTCTAGGGAAAGAGAACATGAAATTATCACCATTGCCTCATCTCTAACACATGAACAAGTAGTGACAGTCACTATAAAAGAGACTCTTCAACGTAGTAGGTCTTAGTCCTTCTTCCCAGTGTCTGTTCTTACATCAGCATGACCTCACAAGACAAAGGCACTGTGGGGTACAAGCACATACAAAAAGTTCCTAACACAGAACTAAGAACATTTCATCCAGCCCTGCAGCCTGCTGAATTCAAGCCTAGAGCTGGCAAACAGTACCCCCTCACAGCACAGTCTCTACATCTGTTGCACTGACAGAGATTAATAAAATAAATGGAGTCAATCTTCTTCATTTACAGAGCAACCCCACAGACTGTTTCTGAAGAACAAAATGCAGGAAACTCTCTTACTGGCAGCATTTTTTCCCTAGCAATCTGAAGTAAGAGTCTAACAGGCTGTCATTCCTGTAATGAGCTCAGATCAAACTGTGGACAAGTTGATTAAGCAAAATTTTGTGAGTGACCAAATGTAGCAGCTTTGGAATATGAATACAGATAGTAGCATGTACAGATAGACAGCACTATCTCTTCTGTTTTATCACAACAGCACCTTATAGATGATCATAAAGCCCTTCAAAATACTGGGAAAACAACTCCTACCATATCTGCAGAGCAGGTGGGAACTGGATGATCTCTGAACCTTCTGAAAAGATGGTTAGATTGTGCAAATCAATGTGTAGAACTAAAATCAAGTTCAGAAACTGTAATCAACCGTCAGAAGAGTACTGCAAGTAGCAGTACTCCTTTCTGAAAGTTTGCTGGTCTTTGCATGCCTAACTGATTTTCAGAAATAGTAAAATTTCTTTCTTAATAGGAGGTGGAATTATGCGAAGACTAATTCAAAATGAAGATGTCTGCATCAAGAATCACTCTAACAGCATCTTTCTGCCAATGGCTTAGACCATCTATGCTGTACTATCCAGGGAACTAGAGCCATGGCACAACTTAAGAGCCCATTTGCTTCTTCAATCCTTTCTACCATGGTACACTGGAAAATGAAGCTGCTGCTGGCTGCTGATCTAAGCAATCATATCCTCAGGCCAAAGAGAACTTCCCATTTCAAACCAGTTGGAATGACAATAAACAGCTTGCAACACAGCCTGACACAAAGGTCTACAGCTCGCACAGATCTCAGCCTCAATTCTCAACCATAAAGTAGCTGTGCACAAACCAATCACTGGAAATCCCTGCTCCAAACGGTGGTGCTATTAACATGCTTAGGCCTCATTTTCACCAAATGGATGGAGAACAAGAGGTCAGCAACAAGTCAGCCAGCAGCAGTGAGATAATTCTCTTACCTTCCATGGCGTATTTCATATCCTGGGCAAAAAGACTCCACATCACCTCTGCGCTGATCTTCCCAACTGCAAGCTCCTGAGGAAACCTGAGGGGACATTTGGAAAAGGCTTTGGCATGTGTCAAAGCAAAGAGCTCTTCTTTATTCAGCCCTGAGCTACGCTACAGGCAGAAAAGCTCAACATTACAGATGCTTCCTTCACCCTAGATAAAAGTACCAGGTGAAAATTGGAGATCATGGACTGACTCTGTGGCATAGATTAAACAACCTGAAAGCAACACTGGTTTTAACTCAAAAACCCAGGCCCTTGATGTCTTTTTTAGTTGAGATGCATACAATAATTCTGGGAATGTGATGTCAACACCCTTGTACCTTTTCCCCCTTCCTTGTCCATTTTTTTTTTTCATTCTCCTTTTCAAGGGTTACTCAGCTGACAGGTGAATGATAATCATGCTAAATCAATGATCACTCAGGCATAATCCAGCTGTTTGTGTATAATACCACTGCCCAGTAGGACTGTTGGAGTGGTACCAGCTGTTAAACGAAACCATTTCAGGTTCATTTCCAATGCTGTGCCAACTCCACCCAATGCAATCTCCCAGTGCTGCACTTAACACCACGCTCCTAAATCACAGTGTAAGGCACCACAGCACCACTATGTGCATTAATGTGCACCCCAGAACTGCTCAACATCAGAAAAAACCAAAAGAACTCTCACCCCATTTTCAGGTGCCTCCCTGAGTTCAGGATTGAAATAATCAGGGTGTTTGTGCTCGAACGCCATCGTAACTGAACCTTTTGAAACTCTTCCATCCCAATCAAAAAGAGTTATTTATATAGACAGAGACAGATAAGACAGAAAGACAGACAGACAAGATAAGTACTTCTATAAATGCACAAGTGACAGAAGAGATAGAAAGCAGTTTAACAAAAAAAGCAGAGCACACACAGATTAGCATTAGCCATACAGCACACAGGAGATTCTTACTGATTCAGGACTGGAGTATAGGAATTCTTGTCCTCTTCTATGATGGAAACTATCAAAGTGATGAGCTTGGGCCAGAAATCAAGGTTTCTGATGCTGGGGCCCTGTTCCTCAGGAGGAAGGTCTTGATTTTTGTTCTGGGAAGGAAGTCATTGGAAAACCAGCATAAAATTTAAGGGGAAAGAAAAAGCTGGCAAATATAGGCCACCATCCAAACTCCAAACACTACCTGAGGACTCTTTCTTCTGAAGAGCTTAAAATTAATAATGACTGCTGGCAACTTGCCTCATCTAACATGCCAAACCAGGTTGCTTACTGCTGGCCTCAAATTCAGCTAATCCCTGTTTTCTCATTTACTGTGCCAACAGCAGGCCACACTCCAGGAGACCTGCTGAGACATCACTTCCTCTAAGTTTATTCCAAGTAATTGATTTTTAGGCATCTGGTTGATGACTATATCCATGCTGATACATTTTGTGTATTACTACAGAGTGGCCAGTGGAATTTTCATGGGTTTGTAAACAGTTTGTGTCTAGAGGCACCTCCTAAACCCAGTGCAGGACACTGGGTGCTAGAAAACAAATCAAAATTTCTCTGCTAAAGACAGTTTCCTTGATTAGTCTACATTTTCTCTAATTGGCTTTTGCTCACTCAAAGCTACATCAAACCTTCCCTTCACAAATAACTGCTGAGGCTGGCAAAATGCATCGTAATTAGTGTAAAACAATTATCACCCCCCACTTACTAATTAGTGCTCATTATTTGATTACAAGTTTTGTGCATTCAGAAGATAACAAGTCACGTAATTTCATTTGTGTTGGCTTTTTGTATCAATTAGTATTCTTGTTTTCTTTCTTAAGAAAATCAGAAACTTGGACTTCTGCCTGCTTATCAGTTACTCACAGGATCTGTCTGGTACTCGCGACTGTACAGCTCATGACAGTTGTTGAAGATGTACTCGTAGGTGGAGTTGAGACAAGCTTTTACACAGTCCTTCACTACCTGGCTGGCTCGAGGTGGACTCTGCAGCTCTTGGACCTGGCAACGAGACGACAGAGTCAAACAAAGCACTGTTCATGAATCAAACAGGGGAAGAACACACCACGGGTTGGGGAACCACCCCTCAGGGCTTGGTGGATCCACTTGCAGCAACTTGTGCCACTGGTGACCTGAAACCACAAATGGGTCACTCTCCGCAGGCATAAAAAAAGCAGTGACGACACTTGTCTCCCCACAGGATCATTTGTAGCATAAAAGTGATTTTGAAATGCCAGGGAAGATTCCTGAGAATAGATTGTGTGGTTTGATATGTGTATAATCTGAGGCAAACTCGATTTTTGCTGAATTCATAGGATTTTGTTAGGCAGCCAGTGAGCAATCTTCCCCAGCACTGGAAGAACGTGCAACAGAGAGACCAGCAAAGCAGATAACATCTGATCTGGAAAGTCTTGCTGAAGACTACTCGTATGCCTTTACATACAAAAACTTGAATTAAGGACATCTTTCATCACAAGTTTTATTGAATTTTAAAGCACACCAGAATCCCTAGGGTCAGACCAACTGATATGCCTTCTCTCACAACAGCAGCAGTTTTCATCATTTCGTTGTTATGTTTCTTTGGAAAAATGCTGTCAGTACCTCTAAACTTCTCAGAGTATTTCTATAAAGCAAAGTTTCAATACGGACACATTGTCTGAATGAACACTATTAAAATAAAGTTCTAAAACATCATTTACCCTAGGGCTTAGGAATAAAATTTTAATCACTTCCTGAAACAACTCAAATTAAACATTTGCTTTTTTTTTGATAAGATAAAGATTTTTAAGTGGCATGTACTAACCAACAACAGTAGGTTGTAAACTTTTTGTAAAAGTTTAGAAACCAATAATCAGGAATTAAAAATAATCTCATTACACGCTGCTAGAACAATAAACTTAACTGTGGAACCAGCATATTAGCATTTATAACAACTCTCCTGAGTTATCTCTACTGAGAGATATTATCCCATTTCAGTATCTTACCCTCCATGAAATAAACTCTAAAATATTTACTAGATAAAATATAGTAAATAGATGGCAGCTTTTAATGTTACAGACATTTTTATACGAAAATCTTCCTAATGATGTTAATTATCTTCCTGAAACTAAACAATTTTCGTTATTCCTCCTCCTTTTTTTTTTTTTGTGCCTTATTTATGACTGAAAAACCCTAGAGAAAAAAGCAATTTACATCTTCATAGTGCAAAATACAGTGAGGGAAAGACAAAATGTGGATGTTTATACGTGATCAGCAGACAATCTCTATTTTCCTTAAGTATCTAAAGCACACCACCATGAAACAATGGTTTGAAAACTGGAAATCAGCTCCTGGGGGGAAAACTGCAGAGATGCCATTCCCATCCCCACGCATATTACTACCTTCATCCTGAAAAAAGTGATGCTGGTCAGCAAATCCACTGTAGACTTCAGGTCCTGCAGCCGTTCACGGCTGCTTGCTGGGAAGTTATTCTGTTAACAGAAAAGGGAAATCCTGTTGGAAAGCACAGCCAGATCCATGCAAAGCTTCAAGCATGTGCTAAATAAGGAAACTGTCTTGGAAACATTTCCCGCTCAAGAAGCTTATACCAGTCAAAACAATGCTCAATAAATAAGGCCTTTTTGCTGCAGGAGCTTATCTGTTTGCTTAATTAAATAGCTTCTCATACAAATGTAAAGTTTGTGGATGCCAGGAGACTGACAGCCCTGGGAGGCAGGAAATCTCTCCTTGGCTGTAGAAGGAGTAGGCTGGGAACAGCCTCACCACTGGCAGCCCTGGGCTTTTGCCTGAGGTTGCTTGTGTGGGCCCTTTCTTTGCTGCACTCACTGCTTGGTTTTTTGGCTTCTCTTCTGAGATGTTGAGAGGGTGTGGTGTATTAAAAACCACTTCAGAGAAATAAACTGGACTGAGAAGGAAAAATGAGCACTGTTCTTGTAAGAAGGCATTGTAACCACTGAGTCCCCTGTAGGATCTCATCTGCCAAGATAACCACATATCCTTCAGTGCCTTCTTCCCTCTAATGCATTTATTTCAGATATTTTGCCCATCACCCTGCTGTCCACAGCCGTAACTTCCTCTTCCACTCTCTAGGTCCCACTGAAGTCTTGTGACTTCCAGATATGCCACATATTTGTGTATGTGCATTATATATGCATGTAAATACATGTGCTGAATGCAGCAAGCTTTGCTTCTAGCACGAGACTCTTCCCTTTCCGACCTCAGGCACTGCATTCCCACTCTCTCTGACCTATGTCCTGTAACAGCATGCATGTTCTTCAGCATGTTCTTAAATTCAAGCTGATGTGACTGATTTTGCTGCAAGTACAATGGCAAAGGCAACCTTCACTTAGGTAGTGTCTTCATATTTGCACATTCAGAAGTTATTAGACATGAAGGTAAAAAAGGAAAGAGGTGAACAAGTTTTCACTTTTTATTGAGGATTTGTAGAAAAAAATACTGTCTCTTGACAGTAGTAATTGTGTATTACTGCAGTTCAGCTAACCACTGCAAGCAATTTAATGCTCTTTGCAGTCATTCGTAGACGCTCATTCCTAGATAACTCTCCTTTTAAATTTAAGTTGTCCACACTTGGACTGTCTGCAACACAGGGTATTTACCAAAATCAAAGACTTCTGAGGGCCAAGATCTGAGCACCAACCACTGGATGAATGTAAATTGCTATCTCCTGTCTCGAAAGCTGCAAACTAACATCTTTTCTTCCAGAACTTAACCTGCCTTTCAGGGGTCTTAAAATAATTACTAAGAGCTCCCAAATTGCTTCAGCCATTTCTCTAAATATAATGCCAATTAGATAACATCTGAATTGCTTAAACAACACAAAACTTCCTGGTCCTTTATACAAGATCTTACTTCTTTGTGCACAGTTCAGCTGCACTAGCCACTGAAAAGCAGCTTTTAATGAAGACCAAGCAAACAAAAAAAGGCATCACTGCTACAGATTCTTACTGTCACATGTCAATTATTTTTCCTCTAGCTGGTGGATCAGTGCTCTATTTAGACCTTCTCTTGCTAGTAATGTAGCTCTAGAATATCTCTTCACACAATATTCCTTTTATCTTCTGTTGCACTTTGCCCCTTTTCCTTTCTGTTTTGTCTTCCTAATGCACTTCTCTTAATCCACTCATGTTTTTCTCCTCTGTATGTTTTTCTGTGTTTCAGATAAATGCAATAATCAGAGGAGGATCTAGTTTAAAATAAATATATAAAATCAAAGCTCACATTTTGCCACCATTTTTAAATTTTTCAATTAGTTAGTTACCAATTGAAATAATAGTGCAAGGAATTTAAGGGGAAAAAAAAGCCAAGACAAGACTACATTGACTCTGGAGTAGCCAAGAGAGAAAGCAGAGGGTTTATGAAGCCTGTTGGACTAATGCTAACATTTGAAACCTATCTCTTCACAATATGCTGAAGTGGGAGAAATTTCAAACCTGACAATACATCTTGTAGATCCAGAATCAGGGACATTGATTCCAGTTTGCCAAACCTAAAACAAGTGACAACATGGCTGCAGGTCCTCCAAAATATTTCTGTCATACTAGAGAGAACAAGTCTGTCTTCCCTTTTTAGATGATACCAGAAGCAGCTGATAAGAGTAATTCAAATAATTTAATCAATCCAACTTGCATTTCTGGAAGAGTATCAGAGATGAGCATAGTTCACAATCCTCAAATTATTTCAGAAGTTCTGAAGAAGTTATAATAGAAGAAAAAAGCATGGTCTAAGTTCTACTCATGAGGAAAACAAAACAGTTTATTCGAGCAACAACCTCGTCATGACAATTTCTTAAGACACAAACTGTGCAAAAAGTTAGAAATGTAAGAGAAATCCAAATGGTGTTTCCCTCTGCCCACCAGAATGCCTGAGAGAATGCTGTTTGTTCCCACTCACCCTGTACATCGAGAGATCAATCCGAAGTGAATTATGAAGCTGGTCCAGAAGCTTCACAAATCGTTCTTTCTGTTGAGCAGAAAACACCAATAAACATCACATATCATCACTGTCCAATTGGTGTTCAGAGTAAGCAGCAGGGTATCAGGTAATTAGTGTCAGATCTTATAAGAGCAGAAGGAAGCAATATGGATACACGGCACTGTGCAAATAGTGTTTTCTTTCAATTCTTGGATTTATTTTTAAAGTGTAATTATTTCTGAAGTCTGTGTAACGTTAAAATTGTCAGAAAAACACTCCATTATCACTCTGAAGTAGAGACAGAACAGAAATCACTCTGATTTCTAGCCTGCAATTTACACCAAACTTGTATTTAACAGAAAATATTTATTCAGAGATGAATAAAGTATAGGCAGAAAAGGGTCTAATTCAGAGCAATGACACACCTCCAAGGTCTTATCTATTAGTTCACTGACAAGTATCACAGGTTTTTTGTGACATATCTTCTTGAGGTCAGGTCTCTCCACTGGATTCTGATTTGGCATTATAAAAACCTCCTCAATCTATTTATGAACTCTGAATCTGATGGGAAGCATGAGGTTTTCCACATATTTTTCCAGCATACTTAAGTCCACCACAAGTTATGTAAAAAATATTTTAACCATTAGGGGGATAGACATTTCTTTGGTTTTGTGGTTGTTTTTTTTTTCTTTAAAGCAGTTGCTGTTTTTAAAAAACAAAGTTCTGACATTACCAGATCGTATGGTAGATTTTACCAACAGCATCAACATGCAGAGTTTAGTATTGTTTGCTCACTCCATACCATCTGTGCTCTAGTTTAATGTGAACATAAAGAATAAACATCACAATGCATTGCACTGGTTGGTATTGAAAATGTATGATGATGACGACAATTAACCCATGCTCTTTGTCTAGTCTAAAAGAGTTTCACTGCTTCCAACTCCTCATGGATTTCATGTTCCTTGAACAGACGTTATTTACTGAAAGGCAGGAGAACCATAGGCAAATTACAGAAGTCCAATTGTAACATCACCAAGCACGCAAACATACCCCAAAATTGGAGGCTGCAAAGCGGTCCGAAGCAGACACATTTGTGGAGGCAGTGGTGTGTGCATAATAAGCATTGATATTGGCAAGTAAGGTGCTCATCACAGCTGGCACTCCTGGGCACATGTATTTAGAGGAGAGACATGCAAAATGCCTGCAAAAGGACAGTTCTGTAAGTCATTCTGGTCCCTTCTGTGTAGCACGACTTGACTTTATCCCTTTAACAGACCGTTTATGCTGGCGGGCACCATGAACAGATGGAAGTTATGTTTCATCCCTTTACGTAGATCTCCAGCCTCTCAGAGCTTCTTTCAGAGAGATGCCATCTAGACAACAGCTTAGAACAAGAGAAATCCCTTCACTACAGCCCTTTCCAGATCATAAAACATCTTCTCAATTCTCGCTTGCCAAAAGCTTATACTTAGATAATACTCTGGATGTTGATGCCAATTCCTAGAACCAAGCCTGACACAAGGGAATCTATAAAATTTGCTGCCACTTGAGGCAGATACAGGTTCTGAGGTGACATGATGCAGCAGCAACTGAAAAGCCCAGTGAGAGCATACATTGGTATTTCTGTGCTGCACTGATATGAGATTCCTCATAGTTGACCCTTCCAGCCTGCAGGAAGTGTGCACACTAATTTGCATTTTCACATTCTCTCACTAAATGCAAGGAACTCTCCTGCAGGAAATCTCAAATTATGCCAAGAGCATCCAGGCTTGTGAAATGATTAAACAATCAAAGAAAATCTGTTAGACATAAGGCGGGGAAAAAATCAGAGCTTAAGAGGTTTTATATTATGGGACATGGCAAGTAAAGTTCATTCCAGCAGACAGGAGAGTTGGGCCATTTTTATGCTGGAATCCTCAGAGCACCCAAATGAAATCTGGAAACTGTTTTCCAAATGTAGCTTTATCCTTAAGGGACTCACAGAATCAGAGAACAGTTTGGGTTGGG
>WEIV01015782.1:48830-88240 GCA_013390005.1 Calyptomena viridis
ACATGCTGATGTTCCTGTTTCTTACCTCGTGAAGGCAAATGTACTGAATATGATATGGATCCACCTTCTCCTCGCCTTTGATCTCCACACTGATTTGCAGGCGAATAGCCCCAGACACTGCAGACTTATCTGTTCTTTTCTCTAGAAGGAAAAAACATCAGCAATTACATGCATTGTTCATGTTCAGAGCACAGACATCTTGGGGTGACAACACTGGCAAAGAAACTGCTGGAAGCTTGGGCTGAGTCACCTCAAAGAAAACTTTCTCTTTTCTTTCAAAACATTGAATACTAAAACAACATCAGCAAAACAACTGTCATGATACACCCTCAAGATGACACATCTAGCTAAAACTATGTACATTTTTAGATATAAGACAGCCTGTCAGTAAACGTCCTATAGCGTCTGTTTCAACTGGGATCAGCTTTGTAACTGCCCTCCTGGAACAACATAAGCTTTTTTTTTCCTTTATTGGAAATCGTCCTTATGCATCCAGGTGCTTCCAAACATTCACAAATTAGCAGGTGACGTTTTCAGTCTCACAGCCCTGCTCACCAAGGTTGTACCACACGTCCATTTCTCCACTCAGAGTACGAACTTCAATGATTGTCTGCCCCAGGAAATCATCCGACTCGCGCTTCAGTCTCTGCTTGACACGAGACTTGATGTCATCATCTTCATCCCACACTCTCACCTTGATCCGGTCAGAGGAATTATGGCACTCACTGCAGACAACAGAAATGTAATGTTAGGAGTGCATAATGCAGTGAATTTATATGCTACACGCTTTGCATCTTTTTTTTTCAAGACTTTTTAAGATTTACATCTTTACCTGCTCGACCAACAGTAGAGAGATGCACTAGTAAAATGTAAGCAAGGCCTATTTATTTAAAAGTGAAGCATCTGATATGAACTACATAATAACCTTCTGGTGCACTCTAAATGCTCCTGTGACATGCCAGATACTGCACTCCAGATGCAAGCTTAAGGACTGCCCTGTCCTTACCTCAACCACCAATTTCACACTCACTAGGTGGCTGTGACTCTCCTGCTCTTCCTCACGCTCAGCAGCACCTCTGGGAACTTAGGAATTCTCTTCACAGCTGTCTGTGAAGCCCACAAAAGCCTGGGGATAGCTAGGCTGGTAAATGCTAGCATACACCCTCCAAAAATGACGAGGAGCATCTCACTGGTTTCCACAGCTCTCTCCATGTGCTAAGGTGCTAAGGGCTACCTGTCTTTATGCAATGTCTAGGACAGCACAGTCAAGGCCAGTGACAAACACCCTTCATACAGGTTTCTAAAAAAGAATAAATAGCCAGGTGGAGGTAGATCTCTTGCTTCCAGACAGTCACAAAGCAGGAGATTGTCAATACACAATACATTACAATCAGATGATGCACATGTGGCCTGAGGGAAAAGGGTGGGATACAGAAGTTACAGTGTTGGTATTTAATTACTAGAATTGATTCTGCCCATTATTCACAGCTTAGACTGATACTTTAGGCAGATCAATAAAGACATTTCCATTAACAGAAGCAGTTTACTGTTTGATAAATTGGCACCCTGCAGTTTAATGCACAGGTAGAATTTGCAGATTCTCTCTCTTTTTTAGGTGTTCAGATACCTTTTGTAGATTCAAACAGGCTCTTGGATGTCAGAAGTGGGTAGAAGAACCGTATTATAAGAGCTCTGCTCATTTACAGGGCACGCAATAAAGCAATTTGAATGCTCATACGAGACCATGACAAGGGTGATTACTCACCATAACCACTACAAATGTCTACCCTCAAGCAAATAAAACCTATGAAAACAGGCAACTGCTGCTGAAGGCCTGTTTTCCAGCCTTTTTAACACTAACATGCTGCATCTGTTGCTAAGCAACAGGGAGAATGAAGAAATGGGTCAGAAGAGATCTGCTAAGCCTGGTCAATAGGATGTGGCAGTGACTGGTATGAGCATGCTTTACCAAGAAACCATTTGGGCTCCTACTGCCACCACTGTGATCCAGGACAACATTTAACAGATGTCCATGCTGCTCCTACTGATTTTTTCAGTAGAGAGGAATAGCTGAGAATTATATGGACAAAGTTAGAGGTCATTTAATGCAGTTTTGATCATGGACAGAGCACATCACTGCTCCCTGTCTCTGCTACACAATCAAAGCTGTATTCAGAGTTCAGAATAAAAGAGGTTTGATGTTTGGCTCCAGCCTTTATTCTCCTCTCTCTCCTACTTTACTTCAAGAATGTCTTATTTAACAAAACCATGCAGCCAAGTGTTCACAAGCAGGGAATGCTTGGACTTGCTGCCCTTTGTACCTCTCAGATATATCTGAGTACATTGCCATATTTACCAGCATAATAACGCAACATAAGAATAAAAGAAATCCTCTGCTCCTGGCACAGTGTGCTAACATACAGCCTGGCAGTATTGTAGAGGCTCAGTGTTCAGAAATGCATGGGTGCCTAAAAACAGACTGGCACCAAGCATCAGTTAGTTAACTCCTGAGTTCTTCAGACCTCACCTTCTGGCATGACAGCTTTTTCTTAGGAGAGATCATTTTGATCTTGTTTCTTTGCTACCAATGGTCTCTCCTTAGGGAAAACATTCACTGTTCAGACCTAAATCTAACTTAGGCAGTCCCACATGCATCATCCCACGCTCCTGAGGTGGCTGGCTATCATCCTTCACTTGACTACAGCAGCATAACTCACCACTAAGTGCTACAGGAAACTTTCCAGTAGCAATTACTGAGCTACTGAAGCTTCTATTTTACCACACCTTTCTCTGTTGTTTTTAAGAGACTGCTCAGTTTGTTCTCTCTATCCTGGTCCCATGCCAGCAAGTGAGCTTTATCACTTGCTCACAGCAGCTGAAAGCCTCAAGCTGGTGGCTTACCACAAGACATCTAAGTCTTTGAGAACCACAGTCCTTGTTTTCGGTGAGGCAAGACATTTGTGTCAAATCCAGTTCAACTTCCAGAGAGCACCCCAAAACAAAACCATCAATTCTAGGAGACTCGGGCTTGCTGACTGGTAACAGGTTTTCTAACTAAATGAGAAATAGCTTCCAATTTGTGACAGCATCGTGACTCTAAAACTGTGGCTAACAAGCTCTGCTGCTAGAAGGTTTCCCTTTCAGTAATACAGGAGCTGGCACATTTCTCAAGATGCCTGCCCCACTTCTTCCTATGCTTTTATGAAGCTTGATTTCATTGTGTGCACACATACACCTGTCCATCCTCCCAAAGCTAAGCTCCCACAGCTTTCCAAGAGGATGTAGAGAAAAAAAACCACCCTGTGACCCCACTGAAAGGAAGAAATTACCAAATACTTTCAGGTCTATTTCAGAGTGCAAGACTGGAAACCAGGTTTGCTATGTACACAGCTCAAAAACTGTACTTTTCTTTTTTATCCATATTGTGGATATGCCATTTCCATAAAAGAACTTACTTTTATACTTCCTGCTACCAATGAAAGTAACATTCTCCAGAAACAGCACACCAAATCTTCAAGAAAAATTAAAATCAAATAAATTATAATTGTGTTTTTCCATTAGATTTTTCTGCCTGAAGCCAGTGGTTGCTGCAGTGGAAGCAGCTGAGTCTGGTTCTGCTGACTTGCTCTCTATCCCACTCTCTGCCTCCATCTCTTCTGCCACGTTGGTCTTACCCAGCAGCAAAGCCCCAGCACCCACACACATCCCCTGCACTGTCAATATTTGGGTCTCTTCCCATGCCCAGCTAGCAACTGGGCTGAGGGGAAGCACGCGAGCACACGAAGCTGTAGTTAATTCTGTTCTGCACACACAGTGACATGCCTACACACACAGTAATTAGTATATTGGTGGCTAAACAGAACAAGCAACTGTTGAATTTACACTATAGTTCCTCCCACAGTGAAGTTAGTAATTTGCATCCTTCTAATCTAGCTCTAACTTCTGCAAAAAAAAATCGCAGAAAGTGATTCTTAGTTCTGAGATTTCTGCCCATCTGTAAAGGTTGGGCCAAATTGGCTCAAATTATATCAGTGGTCTGGGATACAGCACTGAATGTGCCTTGTCTCCTCCAAAATGTGGAGGGAAAGAAAAAGCATAAGGGTCTAAAAATGAGCAGATCATCACTTTTGAACCAATGATTCCTATTTTAAAACAAAAAAACCCTAACAACATTGGAGCTGAATTTGCTAATTTTGCCTTGTAGAGCTGACAGGCTAATAAAGACAATACACAAGTACATTTAAGCAAGAACAGACAGTGAAAGTGAAGGACCAGAGGAAGCAACAATATTTTGCAAATTTAGAAGTAGGTTTAAGCCCTGATTTAAGTAATTTTATTGTATTTTGATATTAAAAAATATTTATGGTTCAAAGAGTCTAGTCAATATTTGTACATCTATAACCTGTGAGCAGTTTCCTTTCTGCATCATGGAAGAAGAGCTCTCAAGAAGGTCCTGTAAATTTTCACAATCCAATGCAGGGGATATTTCACATAATGGCAGAGAAAGAGAAAGAATGAAAGTGCAGAGCTGCTCTCAGAAATAATGGATGAGAGTGCAGGACATGGCAAAATGCAGAGGAGAGAACAGATCAGCAAAACTTTAGGATCTGTGATCAGTTTAGGAGGAGAGTTTTGTTTTTGAGGAGCAAAGCTTAAAAAAGAGAACAGCAATTTTCTACAAAATGAGAGAGAAAGAAGTAGTTGTAGCAACTAGTATGACAAGATCCAGTAAAAAATTATTACAACATACAGAGAGTGAGAAGGACAAAAGCTATTTTGGGAAATGGTGTGGCTGAAAAAGCAGAAGGATTTGGATGTGGTTCAAATGAAGTGTCATGACATAGCAGAGTCCAACTAGCAGCTCTGTTGTGGCCAGACTCAGTGGGAATGGAAGGCAAAAAAACCTCTCAGAACACATTCATTTTAGAACAATGACAAGACTCCTCTACTGGGGAGAAGAAAGGACAGTGGAGAAAACACTAAAGGCAAAAGACAAAAATCAGAGTGGTAAAAGAATGAAGAAAGTCCTTAGTACCTTAGAAGTTAAGCACAACAGCACAATAATATGCTGAGAGCCAGTTGTTGCTAGGAACAAAGAAATTAGTTTTCTGTTCTTACTAGCATGAAGCTTTTTTCTTAGTACAATCATTCACTGTTGCCCAGTGCTATAACATCGACTGACAAATTAATGGTGCAGTTCTAACTACAAAGAGCTGAAAAAGTGAATCTGAGCATTACATCCTTAGCTACATTAACTCAGCTTTCCAACAGGTGCTTGCCACAAGACCTCAAGTCTGCATTCAGTCTCACGTTGGTAACTGAGCAGGGAAGCAAGTGGCATTTTATCAGAGTGCCAGTTTCAGTATCTGTGGTACCTGGAGAATAAAGAAAGCAAGAAAAACTGGATGGCTCCTGCCACACAGTGAAGGGAAGCTGAAGGGGCAGTGTTACAGTGACATTTACAAATACAGTGTTCTCAGAAGGGGAAGTCTGAAATACAGTTCTGGAACAGTCACATACAACTACAGAGATAACCGAAAGATGTTGAGCTTGACAAGAGGCTCATTAGTTGAAAGGAAAATTGGGGAACCAAACAGATGCTTTTGGGTGACAAGCCAGTAGTTAGCTGAGCAACAGTACCATTCCTAAAGGATTGACAGGAACATGTATCGTGTGGGCTCTGCATGTCCTAGTAAAATACTGATTATCTGCTTGCAGGAGGCATGCATTTGTTTTAACTTCGTTATTCTTCATTATTCTTCTACAGTGAGAGAGAATAAACGTGCCTCTCACAAACTGTTCAGTGACAATGTAATCTGTTCCAGGCAATGATTTCACACCCACCATTCAAAGCCTCAGACACAGCTGCACTTAGACCATACAACTTCACGGGGGTATTACTGTAAAACAAATGAGTAATTTTGCACCTCGGCCAAGAAAAACAGCAACATGCTGTTTGAATCGAGTAACTTTTAGTGCTCACAGTCATTAAAGACTATGGCACCCTCTGAATAAAAGGTATGGACCAGCAGCCTCCAAACAAGCCCAGAGCTCTCCCTAAAAAATGAAAACTCTGTCCTGAGGTCAATTTATGCACCTAAATGCTACCTGCTATTATAAATCATGCAAATGGATGCTCAGTTTCAGCTTTCCCAAAAAAAAAAAAAAAAAAAAAGATTCCAGGAACCTTGCAATTTCCACTGACAGTCCAAAACATGTTTAAATGGGGAATTACTGTCTTGTTCTAATTGCACTGAATATGGCAAAAATAGCTTCCCTCTAATATTACTGGACTGTTTCCTAAGGAAATGAGAGTTACGCCGACTTGTTATGAAAGCTTCAACATTCCAACAAGTTTTGTGAAAAAATAACAGCTATATGGAGAAGAGAAACTCATACCAGCTGCTGTCCCTGGAAAGCCTGCAGCCAGCTGGCTCTCATGTACCAATTGATACAGACAACTCAGATCCAACTGCAGGCAGGACCTGTGCTGCCTTCTGTCCAGACAGACAGGAAAGAGAGCTGAGGGCACAGGGGAAAAATATACATGGCAAATGGAGCAAGCCATCTATAGGCCAGCTCAGCATAACTAGACGAAAGAAACCAGGCATTCCTGCAGAAGGGAATAGAATGTAAAGCCAAGGGAAGCAGGGTGCACACTCACAGAACAACATGTTTGTCTTGCAGCAATGGCTGGGGTCCCCCATCAAGCTGTGCTGCCAAGCATCACATATGCAGAGTCTCTGCATCAAGCTTGAAACACTTTGAACTTCGCAGAAAAAAATCAACACCTTGTATTTTCAAAGGTCTTCAAACTCCAGTGAAATATACAAAAATCTCTCCAAAACAACACATTTCCTAAAGCTATAGATGTAAACATACAAAGAGATAATTTTCAGAAAGAAACAGGACCTGCAAATCACTTGCTTAGGCCACACGAATACACTGCAAGAAATGGTCATTAATCTAAGCAGATGCCTACAGTTACACAGGCTAGTATGACCTAAATAGAACTTATAATGGAAACCCAAAGTGCTTTCAACCTCGTCTTTTCTAAAATATGGTTCTAAATCTAGACTTCCAAACTGGGTCAAGCCTATCACAACTTTTTTTTCCTGAAAATATATGGAAAAGGAACAAAGCCATTTTTAGGGAGAGGTATTTAAGTTAATATACTTTTCCATCCATCACTGTACATGAGCACAAAAAACCCTATCTGAAATAGGCTACTGCAGCCTTAAAAATTTAAAACTTGTCTAAGCTGATTTTAATAAACTTTATTGAGTCTGTAGAAAGAATTTTATCACTCAGCTCTACCTAGTCTGCCTTAATTCATGCCATGGATTACAATAACAATGCTATAATTATAATGACTGATGTACACAAATTTCTGTCTATCAGACCTTTGAAAAGACACTGAAATTGTGTTTGTATAAAAGGCACTGGGCACCTAATGAACACCAGCTACAAACAAGTCCACCAAGCCAAACAAAAACGAACAGCAATCCCTGACATGCATATTAGTAAATGAACTGACCTCTCGTTACTCACACATCTTGCTCCTATTGAAATGTCAAACCATCTTGAACACCAACCTTTTCATATGTCTACTGCAAGGCTTTCACTAATCACCAGCACATCTTTCTCTCACTATAAGAAATTAACTTCATTCTAAGAATCAAAGAGAGACCCCTGCCAATGCCTTTAAATTTTACAATCTCTTGATTGTTCTGACAATCTCTTATAAAAAAAGCTTGGTATATAATGAGTATTTCTGGCCTGCATATGTTGATTTAAATTTCCATTTCATTATGGGATAGAAAATTTTAGAATTTTTTTAAGAGTTGTAAGCTGCAAAAAGATCCACAAATTCAAAATAGAAAGGTGGGTATGTAGAAGACCAGTGCTGCAGACACTTCTAAATGACTTTCTCCTCATCCAGCAGAAGATGAGTTTTGACATCCACTAACGAAATGACACACTGAATTTAGTATTGAATGTTCTCCTGCCATTGGTCTGGACACTGTGCTCATCCTCTTCATCTCCTCCTGTTATTCCAAGGAAATTAAGATAACACCTACCATAGGCAAGACAGAAAGCATCATCAACTCTAGTGCCCAACAGCCTGTTATCTGCTGAATCACAGACATGGTGATAAAGTCTGAACAGTGGCACCGCTAAAACTGTGACATTTATCACGTTGTGCTATCTATCTTTAAACAGAGTATTTGTTGAAGCTCCTAAAATTAGAAGGGAACACACTGCAAATACCATGGTAACTACTTGGCATGGTAAATCAAGGTCCTCAAGGCTCCCACACAGACTTACTGCTATTGTGACTAGTTATTCAAATGGCACCTAAGCATACTTACTACTTACCAAGCAGTAATGTTACCTTGGATTAAACTAAGAATAAAGCCAAGGGCTTACTTGCTCAAAATAGCACCAAGATTCTTCTGACGTTAATGAGCAGCTCAAAACTGCTTAAAAATAATTTTGTTGGTACTGTACATTGAAAAGACAAAGCTGGGCTGATATAAACCTGATTTTAAAACACAAACAAATTATACTTTATAGGGAGAGCTCCCCCCAAGCAGTTGAGGAAAGAAAAGTGAAGAAAAAAAAAGAAAGGAGAGAGACAGTACAATAGAAGAGCTTACACATTAAAGGAAGTAAGATCTTTGAATTTTCAGAAAACACTTGCTGGATTTCATCTCTCCATTTTGTTTTATGACATGTTCAATGACAAATTGAGGGTACTGCTTACTTATCCAATAAAAGCAGGATGGAACAATACATTCTGAGTGTAGCTGATATCTAAAGAATTGTGCCTCCAGTCTTTGCTTTCGATTCAAACATCAATACCTTGATCACACTGAAAACTCCCCTGAGAAACAATAACTCCCTACATTGATTTCCCAGAACTGAAAGAAGAGACTGCAGATATCACAACTAATCACCTTTAAAATTTGTTGCCAAACACCAGCAGCAGGTCACGGCAATAAGTCACAGGAAGTTTGCTTAACCTTTTACACAAACTTTACTTCATATAATAAAGAATTTTGTTAGCCAGGAACAATAGTCGCTGACTGAAATATCTTCCTTTCTCTCTAGCATTCTCTAGAAACATCAATATAAAAGTGTTTATAAAGCAGATAAGTTGTAAAAGGAAGATAGATGGGATAAATAGCTGTGCACTACGTACATTGTTAGAGATGTCAACCCTTCACACACACAAGATGCTGAGTGAAAATAGAACCATCCCAGATTACAGGTTGATGTGGGAATGGATACTGACAGAGAAGACATAGTTGTCAAAGCACAGCCTGTACAAACAGGTCAAATGGGGGTGAGAGTCCTTGTAAGAGCACTTACAANAGGAGCACTTCTGAGGAGCCTCAACTCACGGTGCACTACAGTGCCTCCAGCAGGAATACCTATATGCACACTGAGCAGGAGACAGGTCAGAGGAGCCCTCCCTTTCTGTTCTCTCTGTCTTCACATCAACTCTCCTTCACTTTAGGCTCCCAAGTGAATCCAAGACTTCCATGACTTCCTCACTCACCAGTGATCGTGATCTTTGCTGACCATTTTGAGGTGCCATCAAGCACACTCTGCTTCACTGTCTTCATCTGCTGAGCATGTGTCATTTTGCTTTCACAAAATACATCTCTGATCAAGTCAAAGATCTCTGGCTTGTTCCGCTCCCGGATTTTCATGCGATCCTTCATTGCCATGATGAAATTCTGGGTTCTGTCTTCAGCTCCATGCTTGGAGCTCTTCTCCGCTGCTCCTGTGCACCAGAAAGCACACAATGCTCATCACAAACAAGCAAACAAACACACACAAAATCATGTTTCACTGAATCTGGACACAGGGATCAAAGCCACGACTCACCCTCCACATCACAACTTTTGCTGTTGACTTTTACACTCAGCCCCCTCCTATTTCAAAATACACACAGAGAATATAGACCATTTTGAAGTGGGAGGGGATAGCTTCTCTATAACCTAGGATCAGATTGCTTTCCTGACAACAGGCTGATTTAATATCTTTATAGATGAGGATGACCCAGACATGAGGTTGGTACATTAACAGCAAACATCAGCATGACCCCTGCTCTCATCATCTTGTTCAGAATAAATAAATCCCTGCTTGGGCAAATGTTAAGAGGAGGACATAGGACATCCACCACAAATAGTATCCGTGAGCTTGTCTCAATGTTGCACCTCAGCACCACAGAAGTTCAGATGGGTCAACACTGTCAGCATTTCCTACCCTTGTGTGACACATTCAGCACGTGTTCAGCACGAAGTCATTGCAAATCTATCCCTCATTCTGCCTGGAACCACCCTGTTTGGATCAGGCATCAAGCTACAGACACAAAAAATGCCTCTCTGGATATCGCTCTCTTTTAGAATTGCACAAAAATTCTTTTTTAGAATTTTAGAATTGTATTAACCATAACAGATATCTATAAAGCAGCAAATTCGATAGTTAAAACCTTGGGTCATCATAGGCATAGGGCACTAGTACAGGATCCAGCAGCTGGAATGACAAGAGCCAGGCATAAACTCTGTAACTGCATAGCTATTCAACTGGGTCTCGAAAAAGAGAAGCCTCTGGTCGTTTGCAAAATTTAAAAGTTTATACCATTACGAGATAAGATTATTCCCATAACTGACTACTTCCCACTCAATTTTGACAATCATTTTTACTGTCAAAATTTAAAGACTGACAATTATGTCAGATGTGAGACATGCATTAATGAAAGCTCTGATACAAGCTAACAGGGCAGATAACCCAGGTGTGAAATGAAAAACAGGAACACAATATTGCACAAACTCTCTCTATACATTGTCTGCAGCAACTTCAAGTTACGATCTTAAATCAGATGAAGTTAANTGAAAGGGAAACAGAAGGGTTAGCACCACCATGCAACAACATAACATGTCCAAACACCACGTGAAGCAGCAGCTCATAATGGCCACAGAAGCAGGAATATCACTCATNTTTGATTAAAATAAGCTTAGTCCTAGAAAAACTATCTTCATTCAGGTGTCCACCGAATATTAAATCACCTTAAAAATACGTATTAAAGCAGGTGCAAGTGTGTGCAAAGGGAGTCATCAATCACAAGGATACATAAAACCTTTCTCCCAGAAGAAGTGGGGAAATATGATATCTGGAGCACCATTAGTATAAGGCATTATAGTTTTGCACATGAAGCAGTTTCAGCAGGTAGTTACTAAATATGAACAAAGTTCGTACTTACAGTCAAACAGGACCCCCAGGAGCACAACACAACAGGCAACCACTCTAGCAGGCTCAACAGGGTGCTTGAAGACACCTGTGTTTAGGGCTTTCACTCTAACACCTTTCACCGTAACTAAATTCACTTCAATAAGGAAACGAAACTCTATTATGATTTCCACCATCCACACCAAAGAGCATAAAAACACAGTTTGGAACAAACTGTGACTACTGAAGCATCAGAAGTTCATTAAGGACACTGCGTAACAAGGCATGCTATTAAGGACCTGGGTGTAAAACAAGCCATAATTTTACATTACCTGAGTATTTTTTCATTTTTCTTGCTAGAGTCTCGATGTTCCGTATTTAATTTAGTACAATAAAATGTACATGCCCCAGAGTTTCCTGTTATTGGCTTAAGATGAAATGAAATCAAAATACTGGAATTAATTAAGAAGTCCCTGCTGTTTCTACTCACCGGTGATGAACCTAACGTTTATTAAAGGAATATGAAACCAAAATGATACCAGGGGCTATACTTTGAACTTCAGATAAGAAGTGCTATTCATTTTAACAAAACTAGGTCTTCTGGGGATGGAGGTACGCTCTATACTATATACCCCAAGCTGCACAAAATTACTGGGAAATTGGGAAAGGCCAGCCTGAACAATTTGCCTTTCCCAACTGGAATTCTGAACTCTATCATTAAACCAACTCTGTCCCTGACCTTTCCGACTTTAAGAAAATTAAGAACCAAATTCACATTAAGAGTTTGTGTTATTCATGAGAGGAATGCTCCATTTCAGAATGACTTTCTAAATAAATTACTGGATGGGAAGCTTGTGAATATAAATGTTTCACTGTTTCATCACTGAGTTGGGACAAGAGTTACCACAGTTCTGGAGTGGCATGGACTATATTACTGGCTAATGCAAACAGCCCAGGGGCATCAAACGATGCTTTAGAATCCAGACATGGACAAAGAGAGGAATTCTAATTAAAAATATGTTTAACATCCTCACAACCTGAAGAGACCTTCCCTAGTGGATTTATTCCTCTGCAAGCCTAGTAGCAGTCTGGGACACCCTGGGTTGCAGGATGTGTAAGCCATGTCAGAGAGATCCCTAGAGCCCCTTCTTTAGTCACCTCTAAGGCATGGATTTGCCTTCTGACTTCAGAGGAAACCCCCCACTTCCATCCATGCTGCTTCCCCCCCCTGTCCAAATAATTTGCTCAGTTACAACCGCTCCATTATTCCTTTGCTGGTCTCTCTCTTGCTGCAGAGACTGCACTTGAACTGCAGTGGAAAACCCAGAACCAGGCACACACCTTATTTAACAATATAGACTAATGAAGAACAGACAATGTCTGTTCCACTATCTCAACAACACACTCTTTCTTAATTTTAAAATCTGCTTCTTGGTACAAAACCAAGAAAATTTCCAAAACAACCACTGGGGGACTAATTAACTATGATGTTTGTGTTTTAAACTCAAAACTTGTCACTATACTGAATGGCAGAGGATGCTTTTCTGCTATTGGACCAGGATTCTGTTTCTTCAAGCTGCAAAGAGGGTTTTGCCCAGTGGATCAGCTTTTCAAGTCTTGTGAATGGCAATAGAAAGCCATTGGAATATGCAAGTAATGTGCACAAGTATTACAGAAATGGTTCTGGGCTCTCTTTCTCTCTGCCTTTCTAGGACTGAATTATGAGTGAATTTATGACTGGAAACAGAAAGCAAATATGTCTATATTGGGAATTGTATTGATATAGCTATTAGTAAACCACTAGTTCTGTTATTCTGTGCTTTAACAAGAAAAAAGTCAAGAAAGCAACACTGGCAGGACAGAAGGCAGCTGTTCAGTAGGCGGATAATGCTTAGAAATTACATATTCCTGAAACTTAAAATAGATATTCAAGTTTCAAATAAAGGTATCCTTCCTCCTTCTGTGCAAATATTTTCCTGTATAGGACTTTGGGAGCAAACAAATATTAATCACCATGGTGTTTAACCACCATTCAACCCAGAAGCCAAGATGATTATCACAAGAGTGACTTAATCAGTCTCACTAGCAGTCCACTCACTGACATGGTGTTGGAGTCCAGGATATCTGGACTACCCCTCAAATTTCCCTGGAAATTTTAGGGTCTGGGACCCTCGCAGAGACCCCAGGAGGACACAGTCTTTNCATGGTCTCAGGTCTGCAGTCTCTGAATTCAGAGTACAACACACAAACGTTTCTTACCCAAAAAAAGCAACAAACACACCTGCCTTGCAGTCCTGAGTCAAAAAGTACTGAACAACTACAGCAAGTACTGAACTGAACCAGCAGCCAAACCAGTACAAAAGCAGGGCATTCTGTAGTGCAGCCCTGATGGCTCATGTGAAGTTCTCCAAGGTCTGTTGCTCCAGCACACCATGAAGAAGCACTAGTGAAGACACATGGCTAAACCACTGATTTAATGTGCAATGAAATTTCATTTCCTTATTTCCAGGATTTCCAGAGGACCACATTCTGTTATCCCAGGGCAATTTCTTTTCTCAGGTTTAACTGTAACCTACTGAGGACTAGATTAGTACCACTACAAAAAACCCAAGACACAGATTACTTTTCAAAAACTAACCTTTGAACTGTACAGGTCTCTTTTACCAGGATCTTGCTAGCACAGTGTCCTTCCCTTCCATTCTCTTCATAATTACTTCTCTGCATTTTTTCCTTGGTGTCCTACACATCCATCCCCATATTTACTCTTCCTTTGATACCAGCATTGCCCAACCCACTGTAATTTAGCTAGGACTACACCAATGCTCAAAGCATTTTCCAAAAGCTTGGTGATGCTAAAGACCATCCCTGTATCCATTTTCAGCCAAGTAAGAAAGAAAATTACCTATGCAGCAGAGATCTCGAGTACTTCCAAAAACAGCAGAAGGCAAAAGAGAGCACCGTCCCTTGAGCAATTATTTATGAGCTTATGATAAAAAGCTAAGTGCCCTACCATCGGATTAATAACTTCTGAGTACCTACAACACTAAACCAGGTGGCTTCAGTACACATGCCACAACTGATTCTAGTGTACTGCACTTCAGATATCACCAATTCATGGAAGACCCTGCTGAACCAGCCTGCAAATGGATTTTTATTCAAACCGTAACAAAGCACTGCTGGATTTGAGAATTTCATCAGTGCAGTCCCACATGTTTGTTGAGTGCATCAGATATTCAGTTTCTTAAAAACACAGAGAATAAGAAAAATATCATCAGAAGAAATAACCAAACTTAATTCTAACAGACTTGGGGAAAGAGATTTTTTTATTTCCCCCAGAAAGATATGAAGGAAAGAAGATGGACAAACAGCACATTATGATTCTAAGGAATAAAACCCCAGGTGTCTAACAAAATTTTAAGGTATAGACAATGGAAATATGTTTACGACCAGCCTGAAAATTCATTTTACTCCAATGCAACATTGTCTGGAAGACTTACACAGATTGAAGTGAAGATATATCCTGAGGCATCAAGGTATAATCAACAAAATTGCATTTGTCACCAGTCTGAAAATACATTTTACTCCACTGCAACATTTTCTGGAAGTCTTAAATAGACCTAAGTGAAGATACGTCCTGAGAATGTTTTGGCTTTTTTGCCAACAGCAACAATAAAGCTTCTGTTAGGAAAAAGTCCTCCTGAGTTCAGTAAACAAGAAAGGTCAGAATTGACTTTATTGGATCTCTAAACTGTTGTTTGTCCACCAGAACCCCTGTTTCTCATTCCTCAAGCACAGACTATGTTCTTCAAACATATATTAAAAAAAATTAATTTCTCCATTTTCTTCTGGCTTTTGGATTCCAGTTAGGAATTTAACATGAACACACCAAAGTAAAGAACACAGCTTCCTAAAAATGCCGTTTAATAGATTTCTAGCATTGATAACAATTGTTTTCCCGTTCCAGAAGAACATTCACATACTGACTACACCATCTCCTTCATCTCCTAGCACCATTCTCTGTCTTGTCTTTTAGTTACACAATTGCCATCTTCAGTTTCCTTTACATCCCTGTTCCAGCTAATATTGGCCTCTACACTGACAGTGGGTAACCCTGCAGACCCTGGCTCACAGTCTCTCTATCTTCCTTGTTATGATGCTGGACATCTTAGAACTAACTCAGTAAGTAAAAATTTTTGCTTGGTTGGGTTGTACCTTTCTACATGCTGTACAGGTTTTAAGCTCAGTGTACTCTCAGTTGTTTCCCCTCTGTTTCTGTAACTTTACATGGTGAAGTACCTTGAGTTCATATTTTGAAAGAAAGTGTGAAAATGTCTGCAACTCCCTGAATAAAATAACCAGTTCTTAATGCTTTGCCATACATGAAAAGTCCCACAGCCCATAGAATAAGTTCATATAATTACAACTGGAGATTAGAAAACTTTCCCCTATAGTTATTCTTCAGAGGCTGCTCTCAGGGATTCTGTACCACTGAAGTTGTCATCTACTTCTACCTTTAATTTTCCTACAGCCCATTTTTTCCTTTGTAAACAGTAATCTTAAACAGATCATCTTTCTCCCTCCAGCTTATCTCCCTCTTCCCCAACATGGGGCAAGCATAAACAGGTTCAAACAAGGATTAAACTAATTCACAGAGCCAACACTGCCAGCTATGAAACAGCATCTACTGGTCAGAAAGGCTTTAAGCCATGGACAGCTGTAAACTGTAAGAGTGAGCCAGAGTCATAGCAGGTGCTTTACAGGCATGTCTTACATCTCTGCCTTGGGCTCCACAACAATTTAGAAACATTCTATTAGGACAGACCTAGTATGGTTATTTTTACTTTTTGAAACAGCATGTTTCCTGTCCTCCTGACCCACACTACCAAGCCTCTCTTTTGAAATATTAACAAATTCACACCAACCTCTCTAGAGCCATCCTCATATTCTCCCTATTACCACTGAACTCTCTCCAATATCCACACCAGTCTGACATCTCCCATCTTGAACACGCATACCCACAACTTTTCTCTGCAGGAACATACTTCTTCTTAGTCATTAGCTATTCCTTAAATTTAGGGGTTTTTTTCCTGTTGTTTTTGACTTCATAATCACTGCTCTGTTCAACAGCTTTGTGCCCGTTTCCTTACTGCTGGTGCAAACCTAATTTTCCTCTGTCCTCCAATGCATTTTCCCCATATTGAGACACCACAGTTCTCTTGCAACATTACAGCATCCTGGGCATGCATCTGAATCAAGCCTGGATGCAGACTTTTTAATCTCAACAACTGAAAATCACCAGTTAGCAGAGAGTTCTGGTGAACTCCAAAAACAAATAAGGTTATCCTAATTCACCCTCTGCATCAGATTGTGTCAGAAAACTGAGTTATGACTGAACTACATTCTCCTGTACCAAATGCAACACCACAGCTCTTTGCCTAGGCACAAAAAGGTCTCAACAAAGTGAAGGTGTCAATGATGCCAAAGGTTGAATGCTATAAACTCACCTCACAACCCCCAAAGACAAATCTAGAAACACTAAGCAACTGAAGGACAGAGATGTTTTGCCAGGATCAGATGTCTTACAAATCAGCTATTGCAAACTGCCCTAGTGCTAACTATGACAAATCTAAGATTCTGCACAAATCAAAAACATATGTACAAACAACATTCTTTTGGGGTGTTAACAAAAGCCATAAGGAAAAAAAAGTGACCTATGATTCACTGGTATCCCCTGCTGGATCATCCAGCCTGGCTTTCCCAATCAACTACAGCCTGAGGCAGATAAAAGATTTGACTATTTATATTCCTATAATCGCTGACAGGCATTTGCAATAAGTCTGTTTATACTTCAGAAACTTTTCTGATTCCTTAGACTTAGTTCATCAAGCTGCAATGACAAGAAAAGCAAGACTGAACAGAAACAGCCCCACCTTCCTACTCAAGATTTAACACATATGGTAGAAATTTCTATTCCATTTAGACCAAGATATTTTGCTCTCAAGCAGGAATATAAATTTGAGACCAAATTAAGAAACAGTTTTACAAGCAAACAAAAATAACGGGACTAAGACAGATGCCTAAATGAATACTTTTATCTCTGTTTTTTTTCTTTAATCAAATTAATTTTAAACTTCTCCGCTGTTTGTGTACATTCTCACTTATTCTTCAAAATCATAGAGTTCCTTGAAGAGATGGCTTAGGTTTTTGCACTGCAGAAATACAAACCCAACAAAATACACAGAAATGCTAGTAGTAAGAAGATGAAATATTACCTATACACAAAACCACCTTTGTATCTGACCCACCATCTCTGCTGACTCAGCCCCAAGTCTCTAAAGTGATTCAGCCATGACATCCTACTGTTACAAAGACAAAACACCTTCCCAATCTTCCCTCAACACAGAGAAGCCAATCTTACCCATGAACTCTATCCTGTAAGCAGGAACCCAGTGATGATCTGAAGAGCTTAGAACAGTGGCACAGGCTGATGGCTGGAACAAGCAGCCTTAGTGGGATACCAGGGCAGGGAGGTCAGAACAAATGTCAGAACATTCAGCCTCACACCCTATTTACCCAGCTCACTGCCTCTGTCCCATACAGGATATGTTAAGTAAACATGCCACCAGAGCTGATAAAGAGAGTAGAAAAACCAAAAATAAAAACAAAACAAAACAAAAACAAAAACCAACATATAGACATGAAAGACTCAAGAATTAAACATTATTTTAAAGCACATCAAGCACAATGCTGCAAAGTTCTTCTGCACCAGTGGAGCTGTCTGTGACCACAGGGTGATGGGGGTAGGTTTAGCCCAACAGCACCTTTCCAGAAAATACACAGTCGCTTTAATGACCACAGCTTCACTGACCCTGGAGGTATCATCAATACGTTCAGGAAAGCTCTGGTAGCACTTTTGGAACAGCCACAACTCACTCTGAAGGCAGTCACTGCCACTACTCACTCTGTAAGCAGTCGGCGTTGAGCAAGTCTTGGCACTTCTCATGGCACTTGACTCCACATTCCCCGCAGCGCATTCCCTGCCGTGCAATACCCCACAGCAGCCCCTCACATTCGTAGCAGTAGGTAGGAGTCGTGGCTGTCCACACTTCAAAGTTGTGTGGGGTTGTACAAGAGATGGGGTAAATTAAGGCTTGCAAGGTCTTCTTATAGACATGAGATTTCTGAAAGGCAAGAGAACACATAAACCAACATCCAGGAAGGTCACCGAGCCTATTTTTGCCAGTTAACACATGAGTTTTAAAGAAAAAGGCATGAACAGTACAATAAATCTACATATTTGAGGCAGACAAACGTCTCAAACTTTTACAAGAGGTGTCAGAGGACACTCTTGCACTTCCAAAAATGTTTCTTCAGGCATTTAAAAAAGCAGAAGAGGTGGAAGACAAGAATTAATGTTTGTGGACAAGGAACACCTTGCATAAATCAAGTTTCATGCACTATCCCCCATGGGAGATAGCATGGAAGGAAATGGTAAGATTACTGAGTTCAAGAAGTATTTGGACAATGCTCCCAGGCACATGGTGTGACTCCGAGTGTCCTGCACAGGGCCTGGAGTTGGACTTGATGATTCTGATGGGTCCCTTCCAACTCAGTATATTCCATAATTCTATGATTCTACATTTTTCAGGATTATATTGATACATCAAATGTTATTTTTTACATGTTTAGTTTATTTGAACAAATGATACAGGAAGCTTTGCATCTATATTTCTAGACATCTGTGAATGTCTGGAATGCTATCTCTGCATTCCGAAGAGCCAAATCCCTTTAATTTGCTTACTAAAAGCCAAGCAACCCTCCCACTTACCAGCTCTTCATCTTTGAGAGATGTTCTAGTGGCCATTGCTGAGGTAATTCCGGCTTTCCGGGACTGAACCAGTGACTAAGGAGGAAGAAAGTTTGTTATTTACCACCAATATTTAGAAATACAATGGCACTACATGCCCAGAGATATGAGCAAGGGGACTCTGTCATGCCAGATATCAAACCAGCAGTTTACTACATTAAAGTTGATTTCTTAAATGACAGCTCACATCTCAGAAGAGTCAAATGTATATTCTGAAAGGTCTCCAACTTGTTTTCATCTACCTACAACCAGTCTCACTATAGTAAATTTTAATTTGTTTCTCTGGTAAGAACTGACACTGAAACCTGGGTTCCCATCTCCACTTCTATGTTCTGGTAGCAATAGTAACTCTTCTATTGCCTAAGGAAACTCACTTTCTATACCTAGCTTCATTCATATCCAAAAGGAGATCATTTCATCAGTTTTACAAGATACACAAAATGCCAAAATATGACAATAAAAGGGTTACAAATAACCAGGATGGAAAAAGAGAAAAAAAAAAAAAGGCAAGTGGGTTGGGAGCAGAGGTTTGAATGTGCTAGTGTATCACATTCACTGGCCATCACTGAACACAATGAACTGCATTTTCCTCTCAAAGAACTGCCTTTCACATCCTGCCAACATTTTTGCAGCTGAGGACAGCACAGGGCACTGCCTTTGCAGCACCTCACAGTGGCACACACAGGATTTCTGCAGCAAGCCACTTCAGTTAGGTGAAGGCAGAGAAGGAAACTAAAGGTAGCAGCACCTGCTTTGAAATCAGACTGTATGAGAAGCCTCCATTTATGCTCTGCTTTATGCTGTTTGCAGAGAGACTGAAAAAGTTCATTCCCTCAGTGATGGAGCAGGACAGAGTACTGGATATGCATACACTGCAATACTGCAGGTTCATAACAAAAAGCAAGGAAGTGGAGTGAAAATAAGGGAAAATAATCAGGGGTTTTTTGGTGAAGACTTGATGGATAGTCTTTAGCTTCACTTACCATGGCCTGTGAAGAGAGAGAATGAAAGCATCCAAGGGAAGTAACACAAGTTAATGCCATTAGATTCAAGATAAAAGCAGTTAGCTAGACACATACTAAGCTTCCCATGCATAAGCTGGCAGAGAAAATTGCATGCATCTTTTCACATGAATTACAGGATATGGAAACTTTGGTCTTTCAGCTGTTACAGCATTTCTCCCAAGTATGAAATCGCTACGTGTACTGAATACAGCCAACAGAAAACCATTTGTCCTGCAGAAGCCTTATTTCACCATATCACACAAGCATATGAAACTTGTCCTCATTACTTGCTTGGTTCTCATGCTTCCTCAGTGCAGAAGCCTACTGGCAATATTGCAAATAGCTTTTAAAATCCAAGCACATATGCTCGTTTATCTGTCCTCTGAAATTCCAACCTTCTGGTAAGTTGCCAAACCTCAGATGGACATTATAATTCTCCCTAAGGTATGTGGGTTTTAGGAAAACATTTAAAAATAATGCAGGCCTAAAAATAATCAAATATCTTGTGTAGAATAACAAGGAGAAAGAACATGAAAAATACCTTAACTCTGCCAAATGATTTAAACTGTCTACAAAACTGTAGTTCACTCTCAGTGAAATTTTTAAGCACATCACTTAACCCTTTAGTATAAGAAGCAATTTAACAAAACAGGAAACGTTCAGCTCTCTTGAAGCGACAATGACTTACAATGTATTAAAAAAAGTAAAGCCAGCTGCACTAATGGCTGTGTGGCAGAAGAAACACAAACAAATTTCTTACCAGATCACTGACAAGTGGAATTGGCTTTTTTTTGCGCAGATCAGGCATGCTGTCGATGCCATAGAGACCACCTGCAGGCCTGGAAATTCAGAAGGGAAAAAAAAAATTGATTAATTTAGGGTTGGGATGAGTGAAGAGGGGGGATGCTTTACCAGGGGAAGAAAAATCAGCGAGAAGATTATACTTAAGAAAGTGTAAAGTTAATGCTAAAAACGATTAAGTGTTTATCTTCTTCACATGCAACAATTCAGACACTCCTGCCTGGTGGTTAGGAGGGAGCATGTCAAAGAGGATCAGCCCAGGGGCAGGATGCTGCTACCCATCTTCTGATTCAAGGCAAGAACATACTTAATCCTGGCCCTTGAGGTCCATATAATTATTAGGAAAAACCTGACATCTGAGGAGAAAGGAGATTATTTTTATTTCTGTAAAAGAGACCATTTGTGGCGCTCTGCATTTCAAGGCATGCAGATGGAAGTGGCAATGGAGCAGAAGAGCCATTACCCCAGCAACAACCAGAGCCTGGTGAAATAAAACACTACAACCTGCTTCCCTCTCGATGAGGCCACCCATGATAATTACACCTGGAACCTGCTGGTTCAGTGGTAACACCACACAGATGTAACCCTATACTCTAAGAAGGTCTATTAATTCAGCTTAAAGGCCCCTACTAAATGCACCCATCTGTAAGGGCTTTTATATACTGCTTTTTGCTAGGGCTGGAAACTGAGCACGCACTTCTCTGCTGTGACTCCATGCAATGAACATCCAGCCCACCAGGCAAAACCCACAGCCCCTCTCACTGTCTCTCTTCCCCATCTCCACGCTGATCTCGTGCCTTGCTAACATTAAGATGATGGTTACTGAGGCCTTTCTCTTGTTTACAGAGGTTGTAAAGGAATCCTCTGCCTCTCCATCCTTAGCCATTTGTTTTCATCCCATACAACGCTGGTTTAGACCTTGTGGCATTCACATGATAAACTTGATGGCACTTTGAACTTGCCTATTGTGCTGATTTGATACACCACACCCAGGCAAAACGCTTCAGGACCCCACAATTACAGGAAAAAGGAGTATGGGACAAACTGTTCTTACGGCAAAAAAAATCCCACATGGAGCTACCCTTCCAAACAATCTAGGAAATCAAACTGCCACTACAAAATTGCACATGCCATGAAAAAACTGGAAGGGTAGCAAGTGCCAAGAGGCAACCTGCACTCCTCAAAAAGCAGGACCTACTCAAGCCTCCTTCGATACAGCCAAAAATGAAGGAAAAAACCCCCAAACATCCAAGGTGACCAAATCTACATGATACCAGGCCATGCTCAAGGATGGACAAGGATATCACGACACATCCTAGCACAAGGCTGTGTCGAGGAGGAAAACAGTCTATTATTACAGAAACTTGCGACAGAATTGCAGTAATAAATTGACTTTTTTGCCGGGGGCGTGGGAGGGTGACATGTCCGAGGCACGGCTGAGCTGACAGCTGCTGCTGGCTGAACAAGCCTGGTGGGAAGGTGAGCAGTCACGTGTGACTGCACGAACTGTGCCGGCTCCACAGGCAGGATGAGTCACATTTCCACGGCAGCACAGCCCCTCCATGCTCCTGTTGATGACACTCACCACCCGCAGTCAGCTGGGAACGGGAGGCAAACTCGGACACAAGAAAGGTGGGGATTTATGGCAGTTAATTAAAACTGCCAAAATACTTGGCCAAGAAAGAGAGGAGTTTTCCAGCGCTGGAAATCCTCACAGTGAGGTGATACTGTGTTTTCACCAGAGGCTGTCCTCATTTCCAATAGAGAATTCCAGAAAAACTTTCTGTTCATGTTACACTACAATAATTCCTTCTGATTTATTATAGAAAAACCTTACCTACATCAAGAAACAAGAAATATCTGCATAGAGAGTTTATACTTTATACAGAAATATTGCCAGGCCTACTGGGATTAAACATGGAATTTTGTCTGCTGCCCTAATGTTACAAACCCTTTCCAATACTAGTGATACTGTTTTGGGGTAAAATAGGTGTCTCGGAAGACTACTCAGATAATTGCAAGAATGCCAGGATTACTTAAGCCACAACACATCCTATTGATAACTTTGGGTTAAAGATTTGTGTCAAATCACTTGATTTATGAAAGCATATAAAAATAGGAAGGGAGGGTTTATAAGCTGAAAAGATGCAAAAAAATAGTCACAAGTAAAAATAGAGAGTCAGTGCTCCTGCTTACTGTCAATTGCACAGTTGGGAATTTACACTTTTTTCTACATGATTTCAAACTTGGTTTGTTGCAAAATATTTTTGATTGAGATTTATGAAAGAATCAATGGTAAGCCAGGATGACAAACATATTTGAAAGGTGCTTGCGTTTGTCACTGAAGAGAGGTGTCCTAAAATCTAGAGTTATGCACTCAGATGACCTGCTTTTAGCTTGTTAATATAAATGAATAAATTCAGCAATTATTCTTAATTTTCAAAAGCATTATGATTTCAGCTACCTCAGTCTCTTTATTCAAGCACAATTGCCACCCAACTTAATAAAATTAGTGTTTGCATAGACAGAAGAATGGACAGTGCCCCAAATATGTAGTTTTATACGTAATAGGGTAACTCTCCTCTGCAGAGGATGTAATATTTATAGCATTATTATGGAGAGCTGTATTAAGGAGTGAATAACATTTATGTATGAGAAGATGATTTGCACTAATAAATCAAATATATAGATACGAGATATTACACCCAGAGACTGATCCATAATACCAACTGTACCTTTTTTTTGAAGTGATCTCTCCAAAGCTAGTGATTACAGACAGGGAGCTACTGTTGCATTATTCTAAAAGCCAAACTAGCTTGAAGTATGTATTCATCTTTTAATACAAGTTTTATCACACAGAAGCTTTCACTGACTCTTAAAAATTTAAGCAAGCAAAGGTGGTTTACAATGACAGAAGACGACCATTTTCTTCAATGGAAACCACTACTCCTAATCTTCATATGGAAAGAACAACTCCAAACATAAATGATTAAATATCTTTTGGGGGTAGAATGAAAGGTTTACCACCCACAACCACCTTCTCTGGGAATCCTTGCATGAGGGATACTGTGAATATGACAAACTTTTGTCAGAACTACACTAGCCAGACTGTTTTGTTATATCTCGCACAGAAAGGAAAAAATAGAGCAAACATTGGCTTGAGCTGATAAAACACAGTATTTCAGGACCGTAGGTGTATTCATCTTTCAGGCTCGGAAATCATTTTGTGTGCATGAACTAATAAAGCAGGTACACTGTCTCCTTATTAAAGCAGGAGAAGGTGCTGCTTATAGTTACAGTAAATCACTGTCTTCTGCTCCAGCAAATTGCCACTTCTCCAGCAGCTGGTTCACCAGGCTCCCTGGGAAAGCATGGGGCTGCCAAGCAGCTCCAGGCACCAGCAGGTGATTATTTGTGGGAATACCAACATCACAGAACAATGATTCCAAAAGCACAAAGCCATATAATGAAGCCTCCTATTTAACTTCACGTTTTACTAGGGAAGCTTTCTTCAGTACTATGAGAATTAACTTAAGCATGTAGCAAGGCAACCTCTTGCCAAGATTCCAGGGCAAATGTGCTGCTACTGACTGTCAGCTCCTAGTGAGTGCTCCACCACCAAACCAAATAGCCTGCATTGTGTACCAGGCATATAAACTAGCAGCCTTTAAAATGTGTCATTGTCTTTTTTTTTTTTTCCAGGGGATACTAGCATAGCTACCATGCTGGCAACTATTACGCAGAGAGTCATGCTGAAATTACAATCAGAATTTGTCTGCCTCATTTGCTGCCTGTAGTGTGTTGTGGAGAGAATGCATGGCCCCTCATTCTCGTCTGTGCAAAACAGGCACGATGATCACTCCTTTAAAAATAAAAACTGCAATGATTTCTAAAATCAATGCAGTTTTGACTACTATACTGATAATAAATAGAAATGGTTGCAAAGACAGAAGACTTCCCCAAAACTAACTTTTTACTTCCAAGAGCAAAAGGCACAGCACTCTTTCAGAGCTACTGTTTTCCTCTACGATTTCCCTCCTCTGGTGCCACCAGTGACTGATTCAGGATGAAGGATTTCATCCAGACCACTCTGAAGGCCTCAGTAACAATAATATAATACTGCTGCCATAAGCACTTGGCACTAACACGTTACAGATCATAGACTGCAACCACGACCTTGTTCTTAACCACAGCTCTCAAAGAGCTGCACAGACACCTCCAGTGGCTTGAGACTGAAATACAGCAGCAGCCTGGCTGTAACTAAGGTTTGGCCACTTGATTATTTCATTAAAATCATCAGAAATTATGTTTTTACTTGGAATCAACTGCAAACCTCACTGTAGTTATAAAAACAGGGAAACAAGATCTCAAAATCTTACTTACCCTCCTTTGAGCCAGGGTGGTTTTGACGGATCAGCCTCATCTTGCCCCTTAAACAGAGGAAGGGACAAGAATAATGACATTAGTTTCTGAAAACACCAGAAAAACTATTCAGTTTACATTGAGGAAAGGGTAACAGAGCACACTGCATGCAAGCAAATGCATACAGAAACTCATTCGAGCACCTCCAGTGACCAAGATGCCAGGGAAGTCATATAGACACAGACAGACTATGCAATTCCACTGAACACCTAGGACTGAAACATGAAGAGCCTGTTCAGTGCACCTCCTCATTCAAAAGGCAGTCTCGAAATGCAACTTTTTGGTTTTTTATAACCCCAAAAATCATGAGGTGTTGGAGAACTCCTGTGACAACAGGTCACCACTTAATGTGAACGTAGTCATAATGGAGATGTTATAAATTAAAAGCACTTGTATGAAATGCACAACTGACAGACCAACATGGACCTTTGTACAGACACCTGTGAGCTTTGCTCATGCTCAAATGCAAAGATTCTTTAGTCTCCTAAGCAGAAAGGTCTCCATGCAGCTCCACTCATTCACATTAAAGTATTTCAGTTCCAGCAGGTGTGAAGCACAAGATGACTGCAGGTGAACTGGGATCTCATGTTATGATGGAAAATATCACAGACTGCAGGTGTGAGGAACCATATTTATAAATTCAAACCATGTTCTTATGTTCACATTAGGAGTGTATTTATAAAGTGATGTTTTTGTTTCCTCGAAAATCTTCAGTGAGACACTAAGAAGTGATAAGTACTTAAACACTTCCAATTCACCTGGAGGAAACAAAAGGTTTTGGACAACCACTTTCCACTTATCTGTTACTGGAAACCTCTTTGTTCCAGTTACAGGTCATACATTCTACTGTTCCCTGAAAAAAATGCTGGCTTCAAACAGGACTAAGCAAGACACCCTGCTAATAGCTAACACTCCAAACTCAGACAATCACTTCTGTCAAGAGTATTATGAGCCTGGAACTTGCACACAGTGGAAAACAAAGTATTTCAAGCCATGGGACTCACAACCTGAGAATCAACAAAGTAAAGGAGTATGAGTCAGGAAGTAAGATCCAAATTTATGAAAGATAAAAGAAATTTCTTGTAGGGACATACTCTTTTTTTTTTTTCCCCTGGCCTGTGCTTTGGGTGAACTGTGCAATTCCAGATTGTCCAGAGGTGGCAGACAAGGTCTCCCAAGAAGAGCAGAAATAACCACAGAAAACAAGTTTCTATTGGAAGTCTCAACCTGAACAGAAGCAATAGTCCAAATTTTTTATTTGTGAGTCCTACAACTCCAGAGATAGTAAAAATTATGTAGTCTTTAAATCTGCCTATTTTATGTTCAAACAGATTAAACAAGATGACATTATCCATAACAGAACAGACACTCCATTGTGTGAACATGGATCAGATGTCTGTACATGATCAGACAGGCCTGCAGAGCACAGGGGTCCAGACCCACAGTCCAGCTCAGTCCATGTTTCCCCAGAGCTGGAGCAGCACACCAGGCTCCTGTGGGACAGAGTCTGCTCTGTGTTGCTTCTCCAAGCTGAGCTTCTGAACCACCTCAGCCTGAAACCTGCATTTCCTCTGGAGGGATCTCACCAAACTGCTGGTCAAGAGGGAAGATTTCATGAAGCAAATGAAACCAGATCCTTCTGAGCACACAGGTGAGGACATCTTTGTCTTCATCTTTGAACACCTGCAAGAGGTCTGGCTAGAAGGCAACACTTTTTTGTGTTTAGACAGAGGTTTTGCACTGGACTGAGTTTGGCATCAGATGGGTTCAGGTGTGCTGAATGACAGAGAATGACAAACACAAACACCGCAGCATTTACCAGTAGAAGGAATTAGTGTAACAAACAAGTTTTCAATCATTTTACCTGAGAAACTCTAAATAAAAGTGACTAATATTTGAGACATTAACAGACCACAAAAGAGCTTGTTCATTGCAGCCTGGAGACCACAAAAGCATCAAGATTCTGTTTGGGGATAAAACATCCAGAGAAAGCTGTTACCTCACTGAGCAATAACTATTTCCTACAGGCAACCATGAGTCAATAGAGAACAGAGAGGAATGTGGATGTGGGGAGGGCAGAAACTGTGCTCAGGAAACAAGCCACAATCACCTCCCAGACATGAGACACGCCAAGTAAAAACTGCCAAGAGTTCCTGATAAATTACGCTTTTGCTCATTTATTTTAATGACTTTTACCAAGTCTTTTAGTCATGCAAATAAAAAGAAAACAAGGGAAAGAGCTTCTCTAGGGTCAAGATTCAAAATCATCTGGGACAACAGTACGAAACAAAAGAGCTTTCAGTAAGTGACAATATTGATTCAGGGCCAAGGTAGGTGATGGCTGTGTGGAAACAGGAGTTACCACCTGCTGAAAGCAAAGAGGTAATTTGCTCCAGGCAGCCTTCTCCCTGGGAAAATGCCAAGTGAACCAGCACCTGACATCCATCAAACAGGGGCTGATGCCTTGAGACTGTAGAAGAGGCAACGCAGTACCCACAGTTAAAGTGTACGTGGGGAAGAAGGACGTGATCTGGATTATTGCAGGATCATTATTGGCTTCAAAAGCTTGAAAGGCCTCAAACATGCAAACATGAAGGAAAAAATTAACATGGAGGCAATTGGAAAACAGAAAAAAAATATAACAGAGACACACCAATTTTGAAAACATTTTGGTTTTGTTTCACAAAGCAACTATTTTTCTTTATGCTGTAAAATGAATTATGAGCTGAATTTTCATTTGAATAAAAAACTTTTGATGCAATGCCATGTGACGTTAATCAGGCCGGATAAGATGAGGAGGAGGAAGGAGCTTTAAGGTGGATAAACAAGTAACTGTAACTGAGCCAGTCATGGACAACGCAATAAGGAAGCTAGTGGGAGTAAGCAAGATCTGCTGATAAAATCTGGAAATGACAAACACAGGAGAATTATTGATACTGAACACATATGTCCAGTGGAAAGAACTGATGGCAGTAAAGACTGCAACAAGGGAGGATTAAACACAGAACAAATGGCAAGGTCAAAGCCCCAAAGCCTGCTGTGAATGTGACTGCATACAGGTGTTCCTCAATGGAGAAAAGCACATAACAATGGACTTGAATTCTACTCTTCACACTGACCATAAGCCCCTATGATACAGACATGTAAGGAGAGAACACCATCCACAGAGCATGCCAGTGAAATGTCCCCACAGAACTAAAAGCTTTAATACATTTGTACTATGCTAGCAAGACCTATTCAGAAAGGCATATGAAATCTTTTTATTCTTTATCACAGTAAAAAGCATTCATAAAGGAAAATGGCAAAAGCAGCTGAGGATGTAAATTCAACACTACAGGAGGAGAACAAAACATTTTGCTTACTCTTGCTAAAAGAATCTTTCCCTGTGTTTGTACTATAGGCAGGTGAATGAGGGAAGAGCTGCAGCTAAACATAAACAGAGGATGAAAATTCCAAGATGCCTCACCATGACAGTTTTGTAGTAGCCTTTCAAAAGGAGATGCAGACACCAAACCTAACTAGTTCTAAAGAAGGACATTAGAAGGTTTATATATGACACAATGGTACAATATCACACAGTGGGAGAGGACTGGCAGTCACCAAGAAGTGCAGTCCCTTCTTGCACTGATATACGTAGTCAGCAAACCAGAAGCTGCATTAGCTCCCAGTGTTGGCACAAGGGTTAACGGGGTCCAGACACCTCCACGAGTGCCAGTTAAACAAAGTAATCCATAATTTGCACCACTTTTGTGGGTAGGAACTCTTCATATATTCCTCCACATTTAAATAAGGCAAATGGCAAAGCTCTTTAGATGGATTTGCTACAGGTGGGGAGTTTCCCACCCTGCAAAGGCAGCACTGGCACCAGCACACAGCAGGGATCCAGTAGCTGCTCTGGGACTTGTCACAGCAATGGATCTGCTGGAATTCAGCCCACGACAGCAGCCTGACTTCCTCACAGCCTGGGCAAGCAGTGGAAGCAACAGGAAGAGGAGAAGAGCACTGGAACAACTGTGCGAGTCTCTAAAACTGTCCCTCCCAAAACAAATGAGAGGGCAAAGGGAAAGTAGACACATTTAACACTCAGTCATCCACATGTTGCATGTCACAGAAGGTGTTGTGCTGACTTATGCCTCTTCTCTGCACAGCTCTGTCACTTATCTTTCCTTGAAAGCAGCCAGACCAGCCTGAATCTGAAATTACTGGGTTTTTTAAATCTTCAAGTAAGCACATACAGGAGCACTGAAATGATGGAGAAGCAAACATGGAAACAAAACAGCCCATCACAACTTTGATTTTTTTTATTTTTTTAATTTCTGATACTCGTGGATGACATTTTCACACCTACTCTCCAACAAATACCTTAATTTGGGGAAGTGCTTGTCACCCCTAGCACTGCAGTATATTCACTCACAGAAAAGCATACTGCAATCAGTTGCTGCAAGGTCTTCTCTACGTAATTGAAGTTTCTTACCAACCAAGAACCAGTTAGTAAAACAATGCCAGTGACAAAGCAGCCTAAATTTAAGGACCTGGATTAAACAAGGCAACAGACATGGTCACTCAAGACACAGTATTCAGTCACAGGGAAGGCAGTATTTGGTAAAGCCTAAAAATGAAACTAATAGGAGTTTTGCTTTCTCAGGAAAAGCAGCAACTTACAAGTAATTTGAGAACTATTTAACAAAGCTGTAATCTTTTTAAATTTTGCAAATTCTCTCACAGACAAGAGGATGCTTTAGTGGCCAGAACTATTATGTACTTTTGTGGAAGTGAAAGTCTCTAAAATGGACACATTAAAAAAATAATAAAAAAAAAAAATCACCAAATCTGGAACAGCACAAGGAAAAGGAGAATATCTTCAGGTCTGTTACCCCTCCACATAAATCCATCCCTCTACATAAAAGGTTTCCTAACAACGAAACTTTCCATCACTTTTAAGTACTGTGTCTAACACATTATCTTCTTAAGATAAAAAACAGATGTAAAACATGGAAAGCTGCTTTAAGCTGGTTTATTTAAAAAGATTAAAAAAAGCAATAATGACTTTTTATTTGTTTTGAAAATCATCTTAACTTGCTTTCAAATAGCATGCTTTATTATTAAACATCAAAACCCTCCGTTTAGATATAGGTTAATCTTAGTCAGGCTAACACAAGGAGCAACTGTTTCACTGTCTAAATTAAACTTCTGATCATGACTAATTAGAGAGTTTCTTCAGAGGCATTAGCACAGTCAGACTGAACTAAATTTTTTAAATTAAAAAAGTCAGTCTTGTGGTTCAATATCTTCATTGAACTCAAGTATGATACATTTTACATGGAATCCAAAGCTGCTGCAAATCAAAGGATTATTTTAAATTCATTCTGTATTCTGCAACAGCATCAGTTTAATTAAGGATTGAAGAGCCCCAAAAGAAGCTGCTTGCACTTGATCTATTGTACAGTAACACTTTTCCAATTGCCAGGTGACCAGTTTAAAGGAGGTTGCACTGGTTTTGCACGGAAGCCAGAAAATGACAGAATTTAACACAAAGATTTGACACCACTTCTCTCAGCATTCCTGAAAAAATATTAATTGACAGATATGTACCAGTAAGAATGAAACAGAACTGCTGAAATGTGAGCCAATAAAGCTTAGAAATGCAAATTCATCAAATTCAATAGATGAGATGTGTATGGATGTCTGGATGTCCAAAAGCCCAGCAATGTCCAGGCTACGCCAGGAAGCCCATTAAGCTTCATTCAAACAACTAAGGGGAGGGAGAAGCACAGCAGGCACTGAATCCACGCAGCACAGATTTGAGAAAATAAAACAGTTCAGGATCCAAAAGCCAGTAATTTCTCTGTATGAGGCATAGTTGCTAACACGACTGTTGACAAAACACACAGCAGACAACAAAATAATTCTGCAGATCCTCTTAGGAGGAAAGAGTCACCTGTTGCCTACAGGGTAATAAGCAGAGAGGTAACCAGTCCATGAGTAGGTATTAAGTAGGAAAAATCCTGCTTTTCCCATGGAGCACAGGGCCCTGCTCAAAGCAATGTGCAGCCTGTACCTATCTAAAGAGTCCTGGGATCTGCAACAGGCATCTTCCAGCATCCAGACTTGCTTAATCTCAGTATTACACCCCGCAGAGGTACTTTTGACTTTAATTGATGTGTGTGAACCAGACAGAGATGAAATGAAATAACTCAAGAAAAATGAGGATATACTTGACTTAAACAAGTGTCATGAAAAGGAATATTGGAAAAGACAAGATAAACAACTGTACTCTGCTAACATGGTGCCTGTGAACATCACACACACCTCAGAGAGCACCGAAGGGAGGAGATCACTCCAAGCATTCCCGTTTTCCTTTTTGTACAAGGTAATACGCACTGAACAGACTCTTAACTCATATACAGTGTTAACAAAGCCCCTGGCAACCATGACATGCTAAACTGAATCTCAGTGCCTCTGAAGGAGCAATTGGCTACATGAAGGAGTCATGCACACACAAGGGTTTCAGAAAGAGATGCTGGTTACAAAGGACAACATGTACAACCTGGAGCTCTCCTCTACCTCCTTCTGTGAAGGGAAAAAAAAAAAAAAAAGAGAGAAGGAGAGGAACAAAAGTTAATAGACCAGATTTCTGCCAGGAGCTGTGTAAAATGATTTGAGAAACTGGGATAAAGGTTAGACACAAGTTGATAAAAAAAATTTGTGCAGCAGAGAGTTTTCCCGTGTGCTTCCTGGGATATACACCAGTCAATCAATCCCTTATAATCAATCTTGAGTTAAACTAATCTTATTTCATCCATAACTGCACATTTATTAAACATATACTTTCAGAGCTCTTTTTAGAGTTCTTGTTTTATTAACTGAAGAATTTTAAGTAATCTTAATACAGAATTGGAGCTGGTGTTTATCATATGGGAAAGAAAACCTGTATTTATTACAGAGAGAACAAAATTTATTCCCTCTTTCCCAGGACTGCATCCACTATCTGCATCTGAAGCCTCTCGGCTGCTTCCCTCCTCACCCCTTGTACATTTTGCCTGGTATGAGGAAACCGGCAGCTCCCACCAAACACATTTTGCCTTAGCAAATACCATAATGCAGAGAGATATTTTCTGCGTTTATACTTCTAGGCAATTTTCCTCTGAGAGAAAAAAAAATCCAGAAGCCTCCTACACTAAATCTCATGTTTATGGATTGGCAATTTCAAGGCTAGTAAAGTTACATGAGAGTCATACTCAAAACTTCCGGTACAGACATGATATTTTTTAAGTCTTCCAATCAGATAATTCCCTCTCTGCACAGAAGAATCTTATTACCCATTTGCATATGAAAGATGGAGGGTAAGGAATATCTTCATGGCAACAGGAGGCACTCAAATTGGTTTAAAAGCAAAAATAGTTTTTTAAGTTGCTGTCTATATGGGTATAATTACAGACATGCAATCACTAAGACAGGAAAATAGAGAAGCTATTTTAACTCAATTGCTAAGGAGAAGTCAAATTACTTTAGCAAATGAAGTGCTGGATTGTAGCTAAAATAAAACCCATACTTTCCACCTTAAGACACGCCTGCATGGATGCTCATTAAGGAAGAAAGCCTCCGGACTACCCTGCAGGCTTCTCCTTTGGAGATAACAGAGGAGAAGTCACTAGAAGTAGGATGCTGCTGTCCTTGCACAAGAGCTGGTGTGGCAGAAGTGCTGTGTTGTGACAGTCAGCTCTGCACAGACCTGACAACCTGGAGAAGCTGAGGAAACTTAGGGACCAGCACAGACTCAGATGGGAATATGTTTTGTTTGGTATGGACATTTCTGACTCTTCTCCTCTGAAGTAATTTTCTGTACCATCTTTCTGCCTGTCCTGTTCAATTAAGGAAAACTCTCTCACCCAGACACAATTCCATTTCAAGTCCTCTGGTTTTGTCCTTCTTTTTGCACCACAAACCCTTCCAACCCAAGCCAAATCTCTCCCAACTTGGTTCATGGGGTTGTTTCGGTGTGTCCCAGATCTGGATATCCCTCGTTCCTGGGGTTTTAACTCCTTTGTATCTGTACTTGCGGAGTCTCAAGAGTGCAGAAGATGCTGAAGGCCTGGACTCATGTCCTCTCTCGGGTCTGCCATGGCTCTCAGTCATGTGGAGCAGGGAAACCCTGCTTTTAGCCCCGGGCTGGAAAACACTGAGGACAGATGGAGTCTCTGGCAGTGCAACAGCTCAACAGTAGCAAGCTACCACTGAGCATATGCAAGCTACACATTTTTCAAGGGCGTATTCACTTCGCTCACTTGGGGTTGATTTTCCACAGAAAATTCCTTGACACAGACTAGCACTGCCAAGTTTTAAGACCTCAGGGCACTAGAGCTTCTCAAATATAGGTCAAACTTACTTTTACACATACAGAAAGAAATAAACCTTGCATTAGATTAACTTTTTAATTAAAAAAAAAACCCAACAAACACAATAAAACATTTTGGCTAAAATTCCATACATATCTTTGATTTCTGAGCCCCATCAGTTTAAGGCTGCTAGGGACATTTTCAGGCCAAATATAAAATCTGGCAAAGCTCTGAGTAACTACAGACAAAGATCTAAAATCTTGTGTCTCAATACAGCATGTGCACTCACACAATGAGCTTCATCAATGGTGACTAACTTGGTTAAACACCTATCACACAAATCTTTCACCACTCCACTTTTGAGCACCTTACATCTACAAAAATCTCTACCATTTCAGGGCTTTTCTTTAAACAAATTTGAATTCTAAAATTCAAAATATCTTCACCTTCACTTATGGTTGGTGTTGGGTTTTTTGCCTTTTCTCATATTCAACCTTTAAAAGCTTCCTCAGATTTTCAGGGGATATTTTATTTTTTGTCTTTTGAGTTCAAATTAAACACAATTATTTAAATGCATCTGCCAAGTTCCAAACTCTTCCGGTAATTTGCATCTGTTTAAAACTATAAATAATTTAAACCTTTATGCCAGCGCATCATCTCTGATTCACCAAAACACACAGATTTACCAACACCTTCAAAGTTACTGCATTCCTTTGCTGCAGGCTGCTGCCAAGCACATTTAGTGAAATACCTTGAACTGAACTTTTGAGAAGACATGAGTAACACAGTGGTTGAGATTCAGAGCCAAAAAACCACAGCTGCAGAACTGGGTTTTCAGTGGACCTTACCTAGGAACCGGAAAGCCTATTAACAACAAATTACATTTTAAAGTGAGACATAAACATTCATCTGTGTCTGGGAAAAAAAGCAAATCAACACGATTTTATTGCATTCTGAGTATGATGCTTTATCCAAAGGAAGAAAATAAAAGCTTGGCTCAAAACTGAGTACACAGAAGCAGGTCAAAAAACTGCAGCTTCTCTTTCTTGAAAAATGCATGCCAAAACACCATCTTTTCAGTCATAGAATCATAGAATGGCTTGTGTTGGAAGAGATATTAAAAATCATCTAGTTCCAACTCCCAAACAGCTTTCCTGCCTAGCTCTGAGGGTCTAGACTGCTTGGCATTCTGATATCTCCTCCAGGGTTTCTTTCCTCGAAGTCTCTCCCTTTTTTTATCCTTTAACCAGTGTTTTCCACTAGCCTTTACTCCTTTGACTCCTCCTATCTCTCAGAACACATTCCCTGCACCATGATTTCATCAAAGACTTATTTTTATAGCTTCAATTGCCAAATCTACCACACAGATCCATCTTTACGCCAGTGCCACACAAGCACCAATTCTTTGTCACAGCACACACTGTCAGCACAGGAGAGCTGAACCAGGGAGGCTTAGGAATGCCAACTCAACCAGGAGCCAGATTTGAGGTACCAAGTCCAGCTCTGTTCCTCCTCAACTGTTTTGGCTACTTCTCGCCTTGTGAACACGCCCGTACTGCTCAAACTCTGCTGAGAAGAGCAGCCTCTTCTCACATTCAGAAACAGAACTATTTCAATACTTCTGCTGCACTGTGACAAATTCTAATCCAAACCACTGTTTCCTCATGTCCTAAAATTAGGACATATGTCCAGATTGAGCATCATGCAAACACTACCAAAAAAAAAAAAATCTTTGCCAAGCCTGCCAACAAATTCCAGTGTTTCCCTCTCTAAAAACCTATTGTTTGAGCCAATTCTTGTATTAAAGACCTTCTATAAGAAAGCAGAGAGCTGATTACAAGCTTTATGATCTGCATAACTGAGAAGGTCACTGGTACAGAAGTCATATATGAGTTGACAGATTGTTTCTTCACAGTGAAAGCACAGTCACTGGAAAAGCACTTGGAGCTAGATGACTCTTGCAGTTGGAAAAAGAGCCCTCTGATTATTCTGATTAGCTTTCATGACTGCAAGAAGAATGAACACAGTATTTGATACAAGGAAGTTCACAACAAGGATGTGAAGATTTCAAGCTGTAGTTCAAATATCTTCCACTTTTGACACAAAGCCTCTTCCCTTAACTGTGTAGTGATTTGGACAAAGATGACACCAACAAAGTCTTCTCACTACCTGGAGAGGGAGGGGGCGGATGGACCTACATTTCAAGATTAAGTTCTGTTTTAGCAAACCAAGGCATATCAAAACATTTCCCATCAAAAGATATCAGTCAGCTCTATCTCCCACATCTTCCGGGAGCAGCATCTTCAGGTTTAGCAGCATCTTCAGGTTTAGCAGCACAGTTCCACTGCTGTATCAGATCACATCAGCTCTTGTCACAGACTTCAACATCTGTGCTGGCAATAATGGGTGTAGGCCCATAGAAATAAGGAATTTCTCATCTCATGGACAAGTTATGTAAACAATACCAAAATACAAGTCCTAACTTTTTGTTTGGTTGGTTTTGGGGTAGTGGTTTTTGTTGGGGGGGGTTTATTACTTTTAAAAGTGATTAAACACTGAGAATTCCCACTTCATGATGGAGTTGCTTGAAGTCTAGATCCACTCAACTCACAAAACTGCTAATCTGGATACTTATAGCTCAAATGCACAGTTTGTTATCACATGTCTTAGCTATTATATTTAACAAGAAACCAAGTCACGAATTATGATGAAAAACCTTAACACCTGTTAGTTTGAAGAAACCCTTCAAATCTCCCTGTCTCAAAAAAACAAAACAAAATAAAAAAAAAACCAAAGGTCAAGCTTGCTAACTGGCATTTATTACACAACAAATTTTAGGGGTTTTTGTCAGTACTGCTGTACAGTGTATCTACTTTTCTTTGTAACTATTTGCTCACAACTTCTAATAAACTGTTCACTCATAGAATGAGGTGTTGGCCAGTGGCTGCACAAATATCAGATTTTGACATCTCCTTAAAAACATTTTTTCATTTTACCTGAATTTGTCTCCTCAGCAGAAATCCAGTTTCCTTCCTGCGCTAATTCTTTTAAGAGTCTCCTACGCATTTGCCTCTTTTCCCTCAGCACATTTTTGAAATTGTTGATGCATTTGTTCAGGTAGATGGTCTCTGCGCACACCTTGTCAAGGCTCATGGGTCTGCACTCCTTTGCTGGCTCAGGCAGAGTGTTCACATCTTCTCCAAGCTCCTCAGGAGGTAAGCCTTGCCCAGGAGGGATTTCACAGTCAGATGATGGCATCAAACTGGAAACAGGAGGCTCATGAGGAACAGAGGAAAGACTAGAAGGAGCAAATTGCATCTGAGCAGATGGTTCACTGTTGACATTCATGTTTCTCTGGCTCTCAGAGGACTGACTAGGAGGGGTTTCTGCAAAGTTGTCAGAGCTGCCACCCATACCTGAACTGGTCAGCATAAGCGTGTTGTCATCGTCCATCTGTAAGCCACTATCATTTTCCAAAAGGATTTCAGAATCACTTGTCTCCAGTTTATGAAATACCAACTGCAGAGCAGACCTGAAGTGGTGAATAGCTTTCCCAAGCTTATTAGTGTAAAACTTCATGTCTACAAGATCAATGTTATCCCGCGAATGGTCAAGGAAATACTGGGAATTTTCCAGGACATCCCTAAAAACCTGATCAGTTGGATCTTGATCATTCAGGTCCATTTGGATCATATCTTTCAAGCTGTCACTACTATCAGCCATTTCATCTGTTGTATGATCATAGCTAATGGTTGTCACTCCGCTAGAAACATCTTCTCTTTGAATATCAACTTTCTCTGCACTGGTTAATTTGCATGAGGTATCACAGTCTATTTCAGTTTCTTCAGTGGTTATCCCCTCATCCTTTTCTAGAAGGGATGAACAATTCTCAGTGACGCTTTCAGTGTCAAACCTGTGCTCACTACCATTATTTGAAGTACACATCTGGCTTGCACTGCCCGAAGAGTCAGATGCACAGCAGTAACTGCCATCACCTGATTTGGCCATATTGGTCACCTGTGGATTTTGTACAGGTTCATGAAGGGCCTGGCAAATGTTACCCTCATCCGAAGGCTTCTCAGTGCAGCCTATTGTTTGTGCTTCCTTTCCAGTTTCAGGTATTGAGTTGTCTTCCTCAGTCAAGGCCGATTTCTGTGCAGAATCAAGTCTCTCCCCTGTGCACTGTGCTTTCCTACTCGTGCTTTTACACTTAACCTGGCATGAGTCTGTTTGAAGGTGCCCAACTATATCAGTTCTCTGAGCTCCATCAGGATTCACTGAGTTGTGATGATTTTTCTTGAAGACAGACTGTGAAGAGACTGAATCTGTTTTCTGTCCCCTCTGGCCATTCTGACGCTTTTGCTCCTCACCGGTAGCAATCCGGACCCCTGAGCTCTGCAGAAGGATGGACTTCTGTAAAATAAAGTCTCTCTGTTCACAACTGACAAGTTTCACAACTGCTGGTCTTGGCAGTTGTGGCTTGCCTGTACCAATATCTGATCTATAAGCATCTTTTATATACTTACTGCACTGAATGCCATTGAAACAGTGATATTCAGATAAGAAGCTGCAGATAAGCTCTACTGTGTTTTCACCATCTTTCTCTGGGATCCCATAAAAATATAATACTGGTTCTTCTTTTTGTACCTCTCTTCTTGGCTCCCGAGCATGTGTACCCTGGGTTTTCCCACTGGAACCACCCTGCAGGCCTTCTATCTCGCTCAAGACCGTATCCACGCAGCTGGAGACTTCATCTACAGAGCCTTTTATCAAGGTGAGGTGCTGACGGAGCTCTGCAATCTCTGTTTGGATTCGACTTATTCCCTGGAGCTCTTTAACAATGTAATCAACCACATCAGCTGAGCGATCTCTTGATTGTCTTCTACGGCTCTTGTATGCAGTGGGCTTTTCCTGGGGAAAGCACCCTTGCCTTTCAGCTGCATCCTTCCAGCTCATGGTAATGCTCAGGGAAGAAAGGTCCTGCCTCTCAGACACTCTGCCCTTTATTTCAGAAGAGGTCTGTGTCATACCATCAGAAGAATTTCCCTGCAGGTCCTTCTTGTTCTGTTGAACTGAACATGGTATTTTTACATAGCCATCCCAGTTCAGTTCCACCTCACCAACACAAACTTCACTCACTCCCTTTGAATCACGTCCTCCATCCTGATGAAAGTCCCCTCCAGCTGTGGAAAATTCAGTGCTTGGAGAGCTCCTTTTTATTCCACAAACAAACATGTCTGTTTCAATCTCCACTGGGGAAAGCTGGCAGCGATGTGTGTGGTTTGAATTATCATCTACCTGGCCTTGAAGAAGCCTCTTCATTTTGTCCCGCAGAAACAAATGGAGTTTTTGCTTCCGGAATTGCTTCCTGCCCCACAGTTTTACAAGAGGTTTTCTGTGCAGAAGTGAAACTTCATTTTCTTGCTTTTTCAATCTATTTCTAGCAAACATCATCAGCTGCACCTGTGTTTCTCATAGTGCTACAAGCTGCACAACCACACATCAATCACAACTCGCATCCAGTTTTTATTCTGTCATGAAGCAGCTACCAAAAAAGGGGAAAAGACATTACAGTTTGGTTCAGATAGAAATAGCCAAAGTAACTTAAGCAGCAGCATTAAAAAAAAAAAAATCCAGGAATAGCATACACATAAAATCAGACAGAAAGAGGATGTGCTATTTAAAGTGTATAGACATTGTCCTGGTTTTGGCCACCTCCCCAGATGAGGTTCTTCTTTG
>WEIV01015782.1:88388-114110 GCA_013390005.1 Calyptomena viridis
AGCAAATCTGTGGCCGTTCCCTTTTTCTACCAGGTTTGCAAATTACTCTAAGCTTGAGCTCCTGGCAATGGTGCACTTTGTGATTTAATTACCCCTATGAATACAGAATTCTGACATTAGAAATTCTATCCTTGCATATTTCCTTTCCTTTCAAGTTCACAATCTTCATCCTTTCCTGCTTCAAACCAAAGCAGAAATCAAATTCAGCTTGGCACAGTACCAGCTAGCCCACAGGAACTGCACGTAGTGATGTAAAGTGGCAGGAAGACTGGATGACAAATTTTAAGTGTAAAACCTTTTTACTATTTTAATACTGTCATCTTAATATTTTGCTACCAAACACTAAAAAAACCCCCAACAAAAAACAAACCAAACTAAACAAAAAAACCCTCAAAGCTTGAAAGCTCCCTAGCTAACCTGCAGTTAAATATGCCACACTCAGCATATGCACAAACAGGCTGAGCTGACAGCAGGAAGATTCTGCGCGTCACTTCAACTCTCGAGATTTTGCAGCAGATCATTTTCCCCAATTTAAATCCCCTCTGTAAAAAGCAAAATAAAAACAAAAAAAACCCACTATGTTAACTACTTCAAGCTTTCATGTGTTTTCACTGCTACACTTAGTAAGTAACACAACAACCAGCTTTCTCCTCCAGAGAGTAAGGCAGACAGAAACCCAGGCCCATATAAAGATCCTCCTGGAGCCAAGGTGACTGGAGAAGACAAGTGTATTTGATGATTGGACTTGCTGCTGAAGCACATTTTCTTTCTTGTATTTAAGTTTGAATTAAGACCTATAGTAACTGCCTTTCATTTTTACGAATACCTAGTTCTCAAAAAAACCCCATTTTTAAGTATGCACAAACATAACCATCACAACATCACATCCATTCACTCCACAGGTCACAGAAGGTTTCACTGAGTACCTCTTTGAGAATGCATACAATGACTCCCATTTTCAAAGCATTAACTCAGTTTTGAAGCATCAACTCAAAGTTTCTACACCTGCACTGATCACCAGCAGAAACCCTCCCCAACACACCATCTGCTCCACCTCACAGCCAGTTGTGCTATTGCCAGCTTTTGCCTGTTAGTGAGCATTTACATCCTCATGAATACCTTGTTTTCATTTTTGTTGTTTCACTTTGTGGGCAGGAAAGGAGGGAGTGTTTTTTGAGCTGGAGAAAGCTCAAAAATTTTTTTTAATTAATATGCTACAACAGAGGTTGCACCTGTGCTCTAGGAGTAAGTCCCACCATTGAGCATCTCAGCTCAACTTCCACACCAAAGGCAATACCTGCCCTTGTGTAGGCTAAACAAATTCTGTGAGAGATTGACTGTCTGCTGCCTAAAAAACCCCAAGTTTTAACTTTATAGAATTTTCAGGCTACTGGTTCAGAAAAAACAGTTGGGGTTTTTTTTATGTTTTTCTTATCTAACTACTCCCTCATTGAACAGGGTTAACATAAGTCTATTTTCTCAGACTCTCTTCCTTCACCATTTACACAGTTTAGTAACTTTCACTTGACAGGATAACTAATGCTTAACACCAGAAAAATCACTTCTGTACCCGTATTAAGAGGTGAACCCTCAGAGAGTTAGCACCTGGATTCAATGGCAGCCAAGAAAAAGAACTCCACAGGCATGGCTCCCTACATATGTTGCTTGAGGGCAGCACACAGAAATGCTCTTTTCAAATATTATCCAGTATATTGAACTCCAAGTGCTAGGGGAAAAGCCTACCTATGTTTGTGCAAGGTTTCCCTCAGAAAGCTCAACCTTCATCATGTTTCCTTCCACACTCATCTTTCCAGTCACCAGAGGGACTTAATGATGGTTTAGTTAAAAAAAAAAAGAAATCAATTCAAGACAGAATTCGCTCTCATATTTCTTTGTCTGCTGCAACACTCAACAGCAGCAGTTTGATATAGAAATCCCTTTTTCCTGCTGAACACTTCCTTGCAGGACTGCAGCCATTCCAAAGCTGGCAGCTCAGTGCAAACAGTACAATGCTGCCATTTTTATCTATATATACAGTGCTTGTAGTATATGTATATGTATGTATGTATATATAGACATACAAGAATACCTGTTTCATTGCAGAATTTCAAAACACCATCTTTGATTTTAAATACCGACAGTGCCTTTCCATCTTACCCCAAGAAGGACAGAAACTCTTTCCTCCCAAGCTGGGAACAAGGCCAGAGCAGAACACGTGGACAGCAGCTCTGGCTCAGAGGGAAGCCTCTCTACCTCCCCTACAGTGGGCGGAAATGAATGGAAACTGCTGTTTACCACCAAAGAGCAAATCACTGCCCACTTAGAAGAATGCCAAGAACCAAGTAAGAGAATTGTCCTCTCCCACAGGCTTCCTCTCTCCCACTCTCCCTCTTTTGCCACCCCAAACCCACACTCAGACCTGGAGCTCTGGCCATTCACCCACCCCATTCTGCAGGTTGGCCCCACAGTGCCTCTGGACCTCCTGCCAGGTCCTTCACTCCTCCTCTCCACCCACGGCTGTGTGTGTGCTCCTGTCCCCTTCCACTGCTCCAGACCAGGTACTCAGCAGTCACTTGTGTCCTATAAAGATCCCTTATTCCTCTCATGTAACCTTTGTTAGGGTCATGCTTTTTTTTAGCACAGGCGTGCAAAGGGACAATGAAAGTTAATGTAGGTTCGGTCAGGAAAAAAAAAATTCTAATCTAGATGCAAATCCTTGCTGAAGTCTTCTTCTCTTCCAGAATCACTCCAGGAGTCACATTAACACATAACAAGAAATCAAGTCTTTAAAGAAAAGGGTATTTGGATCTTGGTATCCTGCCAGATGCTGTAAGCCCTCACTGACTACACAAGGTTTGTTCTGACTGCCTGGTTAGCAGGCATTTATCTCCAAGAACTCCATGCTCAGTCCAATGCAGCTTGTATCTGGGTGTGCAGGCTGGAGACCAGCATGCAAAGGTACCACTATTTCTATGCTCCCCAACTTCCTAAAACAGGGCCAGGCTCAAGCTTACTGCTTTACTTGGGTATGTTTGGGATATTTTGCTATTCCCACAAGGACAAAGCTGACATATGAAGATTTTAAAAAGGGGAAATAGGTGAGCTACCATGAACACTGTACAGCTTGTCACCAGACATACTTCTGAAATTTCCTTGTAATGTATGAACAACGGTTACTTTTCCTCCTGACATATGGATTTGCCATGACAACAAGAGCAAAAGCATGGCATGCCAGCATCCATGAATAAGCAAAATAAGCAGGAGAAATCTCATGAAGGAATAAAATCAAATTACGTTGTATTTCTCATCAGCTGAGGATCAGCCACGTTTTACAGTTTGAGCATTTGGGGAAGGCCAGACTCTCACCAGAGAAAGGGGAGAGGGTTGCAACCCCTTTGAGCAGCATCTTCAGTTCTGTGAGCCATTGGACCAACATGGTTGAAAACAAAGGCAGCGTTGTGGTGCCTTCAGCACTGCCCCATGTTGCAGTGAACTGGCTGCAGTCCAGCAGAAGAAAAGGAGTGAGAGCACAAACCCTATGTCCATTAAACCTCTGCTAAAATGAGGTATGTCTATCTTACAGAATAATGGAATTGTTTAGGTTGGAAAAGACCTTTAAGATCATGAAATCCAACCATGAAACTAGCACTGCCAAACCCACCACTAAACCATGTCCCTAAGCACCGCATCTACACATCCTTAAATATCTCCTGGGATGGCAATTCCACCACTTCCCTGGGCAGCCCATTCCAAAGTCTGACATTCCTTTTTCACTGGCTATCTGGCTTTTGTTCCAGATACAACATAAATGCTGAGACACCTTTACCTCCAGAAGATCACATTAGAAGGTGATGGTACTCCAAGGTAGACATGATGTTCAAGGTTACCAGCAAAGAGATATAAAAACGATTAACTATGATCAGGAAAACATTTCACAGCAGCCTCTCTGGCTATTGACTTGTGCTATTGAATGAAGTCTTTTTGATCAGATTACACTCACAGTATCTTCCACGCAGAGTGGTACTGCATCACCTGTACTAGGAACTACATTAGGAAAAGCAATAAAATGACTGATAAATGATCTTGCTACTTCATAAAGAACCATTTAAAAATGAAGAACACCAATAACTAAAGTGCAGGACATTCTGGGGAAAAAAAATGGCATTAACAAGAGAAGGAAAATCATGGCTAAGGCTGCCATAGCAACATCGCCCCAGCACTCTACATGCTGGAACATCGACTCTTCCTGACAATATTATAGCATTTTTAAACACATGAACACATGAAGGAATCCGAACAACAAGGCTTGACAGAGGTATGAAGGGTTACTGTCAGCTTTGCTGATGAATAACTTCTGCAGATGAGTCTGCAGTTTTCTAATTAATATGATTAATTTTGAGTTGGATCATACCTGAACATGGCATTATTGATTTGCTTCTGAGAATGTTTGAAGAGAGTCACATTCTCCTGATAATTAATAAAAACTCTAACTTTTGAGTTCTGGGATGGATGATAAGAACAAAAAGGTACAGAGTTGAGCAATCATGGGCAAAAACATGTTCCCTTCAGGACATTTTGGCTGAAAAGGTGGTGCAGAAGAGAGATGTGGAACTCCACAATGGATTATAGAGGAAATACATCCATGCCATTGAAAAGACGGTAGTTATGAAAGGATGAAAATAATTTTAAAAACGAAACAATGGAATAGCAGAGGAACTATTACTCAGTCCCTCAGCAATCCTTTCACAGTCCCTTTGCAGCCAAGCCTCAACTTTCATTCTTGTTCAGAAATTACTGCACAAGCTGTGAAAGCACACTCCAGCCCCCCCTTTAGAACTTTTAAGTTTTTCAGCACTTCCAATGGTATTTTCCAGGTTTCACCTATACCTACAATACAGCTGAGCAAAAACTGTGACAGAACACTTCAATGCAGGTATCAATGACAGCCAGCCTTCCCACCTGACATGTTTCAGAAAAAACAAACAAACAAAAAACCACCCCTGAAATCTTTCCAAAGCAGTTTGATAGACGTGACAAAAGGTCAGGTGTGGTCAGTCAGTCACCCTCATGGTGCAAAACTGATCCAGGGAACACTGCATATTGCACAGTTCTACACATTTCATATCTCAGTTATTTCCTACATTATACACATGGCCACACGACTGAGACAAAAAAAAACCAAACACCTCTGAACAATATTTTGCTGTACCAACAAGTTATTAGCATAGCTACAAAGTGAAGGAACAGTAAAAATCACATACTAAGAGGGTAAAACACCCACTGAAGTGTTTTGAGTGCATTCACTAATGCAAAAATTTCTGTTGCAAAACAGCATGAAATTAAATTAATGTAATTAAAGAGTATCACTATGTAGTAGAACAAGAAGATAGAACTCCCTGCCTTAACTCCTTAACACCCTCTATAAATGCAGGAGACACCACAAAAGTTAAATGTGTCTCAGCTTTCTGTAAAATGGGACTAATGTCAGTCATCCAGCCAGCATCCCTTCTGTAAGCACAGACAGAAAGGGACTGAGATGTCCAGGCTTAATTCCAGCTGTCTTGGGAACCCCTGCAGGGACCTCAGCACCAGACAGACATTCTTTGAGACATGCTCATTCCCTCTGCAGCCACATCCTTCTATCACAGCTTCTCCTGCGAGCTGAAAGCAGGAGTAGCTGGCACAGCGATGCATCGCTTGCAGTAACAAATGAGGTCTGTCACCACCTGGCAGCCAGGAAAAGGCAGCATCCAGAGACAGAAATAGGGGCTGTCTCCGAGCACAGAGGGAGGCACAGGCTGGAAGCTGCCGACCATGGCAGTGCAAAGGCTCATGCCTAGCGAGCAGCGAGGTAAGTCTAAGGCAACCACCTAGTTCTGAGACAATCCCGTGATGAAAAAAGGCAAAAAAGGATAACTGACTACTAAAAATAGAAATCACAGCTGTTTCTGTTGTTATGTAAAAGTTACTTTGCTCTTTGGCAGCAAATACAAAACCTGAGCTGTGGCTTTCAGCAGTTTAAGAGCAAACAAAAATAATTAAGTTCAGCAGCCTCCTGAAGCCTGTTTCCAGAGGTTGGAGGTATTGTACACAGCTGAATCAATCAGTAAATGGTTTGCCCATGACAACCTAAAGCACTAATTGTTTCTTAAAACAGATTTATCCCAAATCACAATTCTACGGACCAAGCACTACACTTAACAGATGAGCCAGGATCAAGAAGCAACTTCTTGGTTAAAGGAAAGAGCTCCAAAGACTGAAACAAAAGTATCAGGGCATGCTAACAAGTTGGCTGAACTGTGGAAATGTCTGCCAGGCTTTGGGGAAAGGTTTCTGATTATTCAGTTACCTCTAACCAGAAAGCAGAGAGACAGCACTGCCAGCACACACCCAGTACCTCTGGCTTAAATAATGTTTGTGTGCACCATTATGAAAACGCTGAAGGGTGCCAAGAACTCTGCCCAGACTAAAAGCAGCAGAACAGGCTGTACCTCTCTTCTACCTATAATCCAATTTCCAGCCCAGTGCCAAATTGCTGCTGAACCAACAGTGTGAACTGTCCAATTGCTGTATGTCTGACAAGAACCACCACAGAACAGGCATCTGTAAGAATTTTCGTTAAACTCTGATGACTCACTGAGGAGGTTTGGAGCTGGTTTTCCAGGTGACAGTGCCTCAGTTCACAGTGACATTCAGGGGAGGAACAAGCAGCACTCACAAACACAGGGTGATGAATTAGGAGACTCAACTTCTGTTGTCAAGGCACAAAGACCACAGCCCTGGTACTGACTGGTGCTACACAATCTTGCTTACTGATTCTGACCTGCTCTGCACTCCCTTAGGGCAGACACTTGGCAGTGTTCAGGCAGGCTGAATGAAGGTAACATATGGAGCAAATGGAATAATTAGGGGTTTCCAGCTCATGCTACTAAAATGCAGCAGTTGGCAACTAAAATCCTCCTGGGCTAAAACTGCAGTTTTACTTCTATAAGCTTTCTCCTTTTAATCTTGAGGACAGAAGACCTTAACGTTCTGTATTAAGTTTTGAGGTTTATCCCCCAAAGGCTCACTCCATTAGCAAAGAAAAGCTGCCCATATAAATGGAATGAAAACTGAAAAGATATCTGAAACAGTCACACCATCTGCTCCCTCCTGCATGCCAGTCATTCCATCTCATCAACTCACAAGCTTCTCAGCACATGAAATCAGACCAATGACAAATACTCCGTGTTAAAAGCAAGCCTTTTTTAAGTGACATTTAAGGAAGAATCAAACCAGTAATTTAATTACTTAAAGCTATTTGCTTTTCAAGTGATCAAGTTTAAATTATCCCTGAACCTCTCTCCCTTTAGCTCTTCTTCCCATAGTGATTTTGATGTCAAATTCCAGCTGAGATACAAACCCTCCTAACAGAAAAGTACGAGAAGTAGAACAGTCACAACCTCAATTATACTAGTCATAAGACATCTATTAGTATCTAATGGGTGAAAAAAACCCCTAAGAAACAGAGCATACAAATGAAAATACTAAGTGTAAAATGTTTTTACAAAGACATTGTTAAATCTAGTAAGCTTCCAATGGAGCTGTTGTATTGTTAAAGTAAACACACACACAGAACCCACTCTAAAAATAAAGAGCAATTCTCCTTGGTTGCTGCCTACTTGCAGTTTATACCCAGCCACTTCATTTGTTCCAATCTTTCACTTACCTTGCTGCTTAAAAATAAAATAAAAGGTTAAAATGTAAAGGAAATTTATAGAATTAATAGAAAACTACAGAATACAACAGCTTGTTCTCATAGAAAATACAAGTCCTGAAGAATTCCTAATCTTGTTAAAGGTTCACCAGATAATGAACTTTCACTATGCAGATTATCAACATATTGTTGTTGTCCCGTCTGAGGTATCAGGGAAAGCAACGTTAAAGGCACCAAGAGTTTCCCGTTCCACAGCAACACTAGGATGAGAAATCATACGAAGTCGAAGGCATGTTTTGAAGGGAATAAAAAAATGCAAACAGCTACTAAAAATCCAAAAGCAAAAAATAGCAGAAGCCAATGATTGTAAAAGCCAAAAATGCAGAAATCCTTTTGGTTTCCAGGAGCATCTCTCAACAGAAATTCTTTCGTTCCCCACCACAGTGCATCTTTTCCCTTTCTCAGGCACCAAGTACAGTTAAAACTTCATCCTTCTCTTCAGTTGTGACTCAACAGAAAATATTGTACTTCAGAGGCAGAGAGAAAGCTGTGCAGCTATTGCTACTTTACTCCTCCTCGTCAGCTGCCTACTGCCTCGCTCCTCACACACGCAGCCTCCCCGCTTCACTCCTCGCCTCAAAATGATTCTCCACTTTATTATCCATTCAGAAGGAAATACGAACTGATGGAGCCAATCTGACTAAAGACAAAACGCACTCCTTTGGCATTACGAGAGCAGGCAGTGCAGCGCAGCAAGCCGATCTCTGCTGGAAAAGCACTCTGCCTGACTCCTGGCATCCTGTGGGACTGTGGAAAAGGGGGGCTGGGGACAAAAAGCCCAGGACTTGACATAATTAACCAGCTCCAAGAAAATTCTTTCCCCAGTTTATTTTTATCTCTCCTGTTCACCCCCCGACTAACCCACAAGATTTAGCAATGCCCTCGCTGAAATGAATCCAGTTTCCAAGGAAGACTAGTACCAGCTCTGCTACAAGTGTGGGGGATTGAACACCCGTTGATCTCTCATTTCCCAAAAATAAAAGTCACATTGTTACATAAAAGAATGACTGCAGAAGTGTTGTGCACAGAATCAGATCCACTCACGTTGTACTGACACTTCTCTCTTGAGAGTGAGCAGCAGCAGCCACTCATCCTGCAAGAAGTGCCTGAATTAAAGGCACCATTTATCTGCCCCACAAGCTGCTCCAGGGGCATCCAACACACTGGCACTTATGAAAATCTTCCGGTTGAACAAGTGATCCATGTTCACATCCCCCTTTCCACAAATGCTCCCTTCATGCTGTCCCCCCTCTTCATGCACCCAACACAAGCACCCACCTCCTTCCCGAATACTGTTTCTCTGCCTTTAGCATCAAAGCCACTGCATGAGTGCCTCCTGGACAACTCACTGCATCTTTCAAAACAGTGTGTTTTCACAGTGTGGGGTGGGTTTTTGAAGAGGCCTATATGACTTAGCTGTGGAAATGCCACTATCCTCCCATCTGTTCAAATACCTCCTACCTCCTTGTGAGCCAGCCTTGCTGTGAACGATGCATCCCCTCCAGTATCTTACCTACACCAGAATCAACTTTTATTCACCACTTCCTCCACAACCATCCCTGTGCTCTCACAGCCCTGCCCTCATTGCAGGGGATATTCTCCCAGCACCTTCTAGCCCTTGCTCCCACAGCTCCACCCTAGCACCTTGCTGTAGTGCCAGCTGACAGCAGCCAGGCTGGTTGTCCCTGTCAACTCACCTGTTTGCCTTGAGTAAGGGCAAGTTTAGCATACAGGCAGAGTAACATCACTGTTCACAACACTTTGTCTCAACAGCATCACTGGTGAACTGTACCCCTGCCCTTTCCATGTGCTCTGCCCTTTTCAGCCAGGCAGAGAAACCACCTTCCAGACTCCTTGTAAGGCTGTGGTCACTCAAATCCTCCATCCCCCGGAACACCCTTGAATTTTTGCTCTTCCCCTCGCTGCAGGGGCAGGGACAGGGACTACAGGTTGGATTTTGAGAACTGCTTTAGCTTTAAATGATTTTAAGAGTCTGACCCCAACTTATATGCATATGCATCATATATTTGCATCCTGCCAGGAGAACAGGGCTCCTGCCCAACTGAGGGCACTGCAATAGAAATTACCCCACTAAACACACCAGTTATAGCACTTGAGCTCAGAGTCGAAGCTCTGCATTAAATTCATCCACACAAGGATGAAGACTGCCCAACTAAGAAGTAAAATGCAATCCAGGACTTGCACTGCACTTAATATCTTCAAAGCTCTGCCCATGAATAACATGAAAAAGATCTTGTGAGAGGTCTCCTTCATAGAAACAGTTTTAAAAAAATAGTAAGTATCCATCAGACAACACTTCCTTGTTCACACTAACTCTCCACAGCACCTGAAGCAGCCATCAGACAGCCTCACAGGCTTTTACATGCCTTACTCTTCCTGAAGATCCTACTACAAGTGGAACCAACATCGTCTTGCCATCACTGCCTCTGTCCTTCCCATCCCTGTCCATCCCTGCAGCCCTCAGTACCAGACATTAGCACATCAAAGCTAAAAGTGCACTGGGGCCAAACACAATGCTCCAGCCACAGTTCCCGGGACGCAAAGAGCCTGTGCAAATTTCCAAGCACCGCCAAATAAAATCCCAATACTTCCACGGCTGTCATATAAGAACAGGAGCAGAAAAACACATGGGAAAAGTGAGCAAGTCTCATTAGACAAAGAGACAGGAGATGTTGCTAATGGAGGTCAGGAGCAATGAACCACTGGAAAATGTCACTGACCTCACCACAGTTCACAAAGAGCTGGACTATCAAACATGGCTAAAAAAGACAAACGGGTGCCCTCAGAAGCAAAGATGGCACCTTTCAAACATTTAGAACTCTTATCTAATACCCGAGACATTGACACAGGCCCTGTTTTTCAGAGATTTTTTCGGAAATAATGAGGTTAGTTCATAATTGGGAAAAATACGCATGATTTGTCTGGTTTTGACTTGCCTATTTTATGACTCTAAAAAAGGTCTATGAGAAAGAGTATGTTTTACCTTAAGGCTCAGAGAACTAAGTTATTTGCTTTCTACTAGAGAAATAAACTTGCACTTAAAAATTTAAATACTTCTTACTGCAGTTTTTTAATTCACCAACAGATTTTAATTTTAGGTTGAGCCAGCAGGGAATTATTAAAACTGATAAAGCCAGGCTCAGCTATATAGGCCAAACGCTTTGATGTCTGCGAGGTATACATTACCCTTTCTTCTTTTTTAATCCTCATTATCTATTTCATTCCAACTTCCTGTAAAGTACTGAATAACTGATAAAATTGTAAAAAGTAAGCAATTCCTTCAAGAGCACGAGCGGATTAACCAAAGGAAAATGAGCCCTCTTCAAGCACAGGTCCTGCTCCTCCCTCTCCCACACTTACAGCCCTTCTCCCTGCAGGAAGACAAGCAAAAACATTTCTAGTGTCCTGGCTCTGGGGGAAGTACAAAATTGAGTGGCTAAGGAAATTAGATGATAAGAATGTTACACAGAGAGACAAAAAAGAAACAAGGTGGGGAAAAGTCAGTGGAGAGAACTTGTCTGGGACTGCAGGGAAAAATCCTGTCCAACTTCCTCTCAGGTTTAATATGTCGCACAAGCAGTCCCAGATATGTGTGACCCAAGAGCTCTCCAAAACAAATTTTTTATTTCACTGGGAAAAGAAAAAAAGAAAAGAACCATCTGTCCCAAGTGAAAGTGCCTGCTGCATCTCTCTAAAGACAAGAGTTCTCAGTAAGGCAGCTTGAGTTCAGTGCTGCCCTAGACTTTCCAAGTTCAGATCCTCACTGTAAAGTTTATCCATTTATTCAGCAGTGAAAAAATGCTATTTATTATCTCCTTCAAAGCCACAAGAAAATTAAATCAATCTGCAGTCTAAAGAAGTGTAAATGAAAAAGCAGTGACCTCCTGCTGTTTGACAGCTGTCCTCAACGAATACCAGCTTTGAGGAGCTGTGCATCACACAACTCCAAGCAGTGCTGCTCAGACAGAGCCTGGAAGAGGACATTGTCTATTCTGAGGCTGTCATTACAGTAGCTTCAGAATACACTTATGGAACACATGCTTAAGACATTGCTTTCAGAAGAAAAAACAACTTTAACGTGTCATTCGAAGCACTGACTTTTTCTTTTCCCCTTAGGAAAGGCTAAGGCAAGGTGCAAGGGCAACATACAGACTCAGAAGAAAAGAAAGGCACAGGTACCTGCTACAGCACCTTGAGCATCTCGGAAACTAGCAATGGCCACACATTACCATTGCAAGATTTGAGGAAAAGGAAGGAGATCATCTTTCCCAAAATTCTCACTCTTTAGAAAGGTTTGTTTTTCCCCTCATAAAAGTTGGATTATTCTCTTTATAGAAAGCAACAAGAATGGCACTGGTTCCTTGAAAAATATGCCTAAGAGGTATTAGAAAGTATTAGAACTGCTTACCTTCCTAAGTAAACCTGGCAACCTAAGTCCAATTGTTATGAAAGGCTGAGACCAAACCAAACTGGCTGACTCATCTTCATAGGAAAGATGTTTACACTCCACATGTTAACCTCATTTGATTCTAAGAACATCTGCTGAACCCTGAGAAATTAACATTTCTGAACTAACATAAGGAAAGACTTTCACATATCCGGGAATACATATTTCCAGGGCCAAGAATGTAATAAAATTCAAGGAGTGGGATTTTTGTAAGGTTAATGAAAAAAATTATTTCACATAGCACTAATGTTTTTGAAGAGCCATGAACTTTACACATCACAGATTAGGCCAATCTTTATCAGGGAAGGATTAATCAGAGACCTTAAGAGTTGCCTACAAGAGTCCTCCCATCTCTGTCCCTCTGAGGCTGCTGCTGCCACACTGGCCAAAAGCTCCTCCAGAGGCAAGAACAGATCTTGTCTGCCAAGTGAATTTTTAAGGTGTAAAATCCTTAAGTGAGTACTGGACTAAAAGGTAGAAAAACTCAGATTATCATCCTCCATTTCATTTGTTTATAGTAATCACTGTCACTCACAGCAGTAACGCTTTTCATAAGAGATGTAAGGCAGCCCTTTAAATGCATGGGCTAACCCTGCCTGCTCCTTTTTTGTCTTCATGTGGATGTTTGCACTCTTAACTTTGCAATACAAAAAACCCAAATACTGTCAGCTCTGCAACCCAGTACTTCACAGAAAAGGCTACTTTATTCCTTACTCAGTAGGTTCCGGCCCCTTCAGGGCACAAGCAAGCCTTGGCTCCCAGACACCACACTCCTTCCAGGAGCTGCTGCTGAGACAATGCCAACCCCACTCCTCCAACCCACACCAGCCGTCAAAATCAGGGTGGTGGGACTTGAAAAGCAGGCTGTGGGGTAGCATATTGTCTCCTTGTGCCCCAGCAATGACAGACACGAAACCTTCCTTAAAGTGCTCCTGAAACCAACGGAAGAGCCCCCAAGCTCTTCCCCTGGGTTCTGGCTGCCCACCTGAATGTACAGAAGTCCTTCTCTAGATGAATTGTCATACTCCGTTTTGAATCAAGAAATACAAGTTGAAGATGGACTCTTAGAAAAATGATGCTGCCTTTTACAACTCAGCTGACTTGAAAATTTTAACAGCTGGGTGCCCCAATTACGGAAACAACTATTATATTGGTGTTTAGACCAGAGTCAGCTTAAATACCTTAGGTCAACAGGCAGTGAGGAAGCATTTATAGCAGAGAAAACTCTCCCTCTGCTGCCTCCTCCTTCAAATTACACATCTCTCCCTCCTAACAGCATCCAAAATGTAAGGACCTGATACTTCATGGAATTGGAAAATTACAATCAATGCACTAATTACACATCTAATTAAATAATCAGCATCCCTAAAATGCAAAGGCATCTGGGCACAGACATGTGCTGGGGGTGGAAAAACCTGTAATTATAAGCTCAGTTGGAGCTGTAATTGCTTTTTCGATCAAGAAACCTGTGGAGGAAAAGTTGCAGATGATATGAAATGTAGACCTCAGATAGACACAACAGCTTTCAAAATGGTACTAGTTGAGGCAAGCACAGGGAAGTAAACTATTTGGCATTTCCACTGTAAATACAGAAAAAGAAATAACAAACTTGCAGCAGTGAAAACCTAGGTTAGACACCTGGAAAAGCTTTTAATCAGAAGTGAGCATGGATTATCTAGGGAAGCTAAAAAAATCTCTTCTCCCAGAAGGTTTTAACAAGTGGAAGCACATACATTTTTAAGGGATGAATTTGAAGAAGACAGATGATCTAGTTAATCTCTTCACATGTCATTTTTATTGCTCTTACCTTTATCATTCCAGAACCTGTCTCACATAGGAAATTACATGGTAACACATACACCTGGCTAAGAGACATGAAGGTACACTATTGCTCATGGATGGTCTGCATCATAACCCAGCTTCCCACAACACAACTGCTTAGTTAAAACACTGAAGAGTGCATTTTCCTACCTCAGCCTGACAGTGAGAACATGAAAATGGTCCCTCACAGAACACTCCATGCACTCTGCAAGGTCAGTCCAACACATAAGAATTTGGCTGAAGGAATCAAGATCCTTGATCCTCCAAGGCAGCATTTTGTACGAACTTCAAGACAATTATTTCTCTGGTTGGAGGCAAACCCCTTTCTCAACTAGAAGTCCTGCTCCTCACTGAGCAAGAAACTATTTAATATTATTTCCTTTGTGTTACTCAAAGCACTATCACATGTTTTATTTATTGTATCACAGCAAGGCCTACCATTACATGCAGTTACATCACCATTACATGCAGTGAGCTAAGGAGCACTCCTCATCATATTACTCAAGTAATTCAAGCATAATTGTGTTTTGATAGCATATCAGTGAAATTAAAAAGTCCCTGTTACAACTGAAGAATGAGGGAAGCATCAGTTCAAGAGCTTCCTTGGACACTCATTTCAGGACAACAAATGCCTGACTTCTCAGGCATTCTTAACTTGTGAGCATATTAAACACTAGGAAATCTGGCTCCCAGCTACTTCATTTACTGCTCTGATGACTCATTTGGAGAATCTTAAATCAAATAACCAGAAATCAATCCATGGATTCTCCAGCATCGTGTAACAACATGGCAGGGGAGTAACAAGTAATAACCTTATGGAGCAATGCCCAGCTACCTCTGCTGACAGGGTCCTCTACCAGCACTTTCCTCCTCATTGCTACAGATGCCCCAGCTTTCAAAAAACAGGGAGAGAATATTCTTTACTAACTTACCTTCATCTTTGTGTCTCCTGGCTTAAATAATACGTTTTTCTCTCAGGTGGGAATAATTTTGCATATTTATATTCCCTGCAGAAAGCAGCAGTTGATTAATAAACCAAAAATGCCACATAAATACTTGTTATGAACCATGTACAAGCCACTGTCAGTCTTTGAGGACAATTAGCTTAGGCACAGAACAAGAAAAAAAGGAGGCACTGCCACACATAGCGCTGACAAAACAAACTCCAGGAGTCACACTCATCAATAAGCCCAGAAAATTTTTACACCTCCAGTAAAGGCACTTAGCAGGCTCTATATTTGGCCTGAATTAACTGGGTCTAGAAATGCAGTCTGTTCCCCTGATTGGGAGAGACAGAGGAGGAGATATAATGGAAAAAACTAAAACAACTGGATTTAGAATGCCTCTGGAAGGGGATAAAAACTGCACCACAAACCAAGCTCTGATAACGTAGCTGACCTAAGTCAAGTCACTGAGAAGATAATCAGCCCTTTCAACAAAAGTCTGTGATGGGAGGAGTTAGATCAAATGGTAGAGTTGGACCAAATCACACCAAATACTGAGCAAGGATGGGAGTGGAGGGTCACTCCAGTAGCTGCTGCCTCATTTGGTGCACTCAGGTCACAGAAGCCACTCCACCTCCACAGAAACTGGAGAGAAGTGGATGTAAAGGCAAGATGAAAAAGGGATGATTCTAGCAGCTGTAAACAGTTGTATATTAACTAGCTATTACTACTGCGAGCTAAAAATAGAAGTAATTAGGATGAGTAGCATGTATCCATGTCACAAAAATATGAAGGAGAGTTGTACTTGCTTTAAATTAGGTTTCTTAAATTAGGAATAACAAAATTCAGAGTGAACACAGCAGCCAATCCATAAGTATTTGTGTAGATAAAACTGGATCCTTCAAGTACCCATTATATGAGATGTCACAAAAGTACTTGCATGCTTTTCAATCTGCTGCACCAACACAACACATTGAATAAAAATAGAAAAATGTAAATAAATTGCATTGAAATTTAGCAGTCTCAGTTTCTCAAAAATGTGTGTGCTATCTTAAAATATAAGGTGAATATTGACTCACTAACAAAAATAAAACCCACATGGAGACATGGTTAAAATAAACTGATCTTTTACATAAAACAATCTCTATTTGTATTTCAAATATTCTTGTATGCAACAACCTAAAGTATTAACCAAAGTGAGGCTAAATAAATTCAGTCTTGAACTGATTTATCTAAATTCCCTCCTAGCTGGACAGCTCTATTATCTCCTGTTTAGTACACATCCCTGATTTTGTTTCTGTTGCTTTTCAAGCTCTCCTATAAAATAATTTTCAAATCTTAGCTTTTAAAAGACTTTAACTGAATATGGGTTCAACTGCAATTTACTGTCTAAATAAGCAATTGAAATCCCACGGGGAATTTCTAAAATCTCATTTAAGAACAAACCTGTTTACAAACCACACCATATTTTCTGAAACTGTTACCACTTGAACATTTGTCAGAAAACAAAATTATATCTATGACAGATTCATTACCAGGCATGAGTCACTAAGAACTACCATTCTTCAAGAAACCCCTCATGGAGTCTCACATCCTTAATATCTACTGCACAACTACACAGAAAAGCCACCGCCCAAGAGGGGCCGCAATCTGATTTTCACAATTTTACTTCAGTGACAGCTTCTAAGTAGCAAATACCTCTCCTACACACCTCTGGTTGTGCTCCAAAAGCCACAGGGTCCTGCAGTGTGGCACAGCTCGACAGCAAAGGCAGGCAGGTGGGCAGAGTGAACACAGGGAGGCCACGCTACGAGAAACAGCTACGGAGGCTGTGGCTCCACGGACAGTTCTGGCAGCCTACTTAGAGGCTTCCTGGATGATGAAGTCCCATCTTTTGCCCACAGGAGACTGTCATATAACAGCATTCAAACAGACCCAACTTTAGATTAATTAGAAACAGAAAGGGCAAAGAAACCAATTTGGAAGCTGTTCACAATTAGAAAAATCGCTTTCTGATTTCTAGCCTGGGTTTGTTCATAACCGGCTCATATCCTTCTGTTCTTGCACTGACATTAACCTTTTGCTTAAATAGCTGCAAACTCGCCAATATTTACTCCCATGCTCTATTAGTACGTGGCAGCAACATCTGCTCTCAGTTTCCAGTCTACCAAGCTAAGCCATACTTGTTTGGTCTCATCTCACACATCCTCAGCACGTTCCCTCCCAGGACTGCCCCAGTATTCCCTCTCCTACTCTCTGATGTTTGCAATACTTCCCATCTTCTCCGAATCATTTGCTGGTTTCCTACATGTCATATTAGAAATACTATGGAAATACAGGCAGAAGAGACCTACTGTCTACACTGTCTGCCACAGTGTAGCACAGAGTATAAAGCAGTATGCAATTAATAATTTTACTATTTTGCTATTTGCCAGGCAGTACTGCTTTCTTGCATAATTATTTCTACAGCCCTACTAGTGAGGGCAGATGAAAGACCTTAAAGTTACTCAGAACAGTCATTCCTTCTCCCTGATCCAATGAGTAAGTGTGGCTTAAAAAGGATCCTCCTGTTTTGAGCAGAATACTCCCTTAGGCCAGAAAGTAGCACCACTGCTCTCCTGGTACCACATCATCCTCCAAGCCTGAAGGCATGAGCCACCTTGTACAGCTAAAGACTCTCTGCTATGGCACCCCAGTAAATTAGCACTCAAGTTTATCTCAGCGCTTCCAGCATCTGGTACCTGCATGCTTGAGCAACAGATGAAAATCTCAAGCTACATTTGGGATTTCACCCCAGTTTTATGCCTAAATTATCTTTGGTTTTACAGTACACAAAGGATGAAGCTGTCAATGTGCACAGGAAATTCTTCCTGCAGAACAGATATCAATACCCTGATGTTCTCAAGTGCCTTTTAGCAGAGGGTGTATGTTACAAAACCAGCTCACAGACTGCCAGGAAAGGCTGCAGGCCTTCCCTTACAGATTCGAAAGCCAAAGAGAGGAACAACTGGTCCCACCTTTACCACCTATAGGTTTCAAATTGAACCAATGGGGAACCACTACAAAGTCCTTTTGAAAGTACCACTGATTAACCACCAAAGCAATGGAAATGAACCTACAGCCAGATCCAGATCTGGCTCATCTGATCAGTCCTACACAATGTCACAAAACTGTTCAGACTCTAAATATGAGCAGAGAGCAGATATCATGTGTGTGGCCACAATATGGCTTAAAAATCCCATCTGGATGCCAAGAAATGAGTCTGGATGCAAAGAAAGTTCTCACAATCACTCATCAAGAGCCACAGGCAATAGGCAGCATTCATTTGCCGCATCACAAGACCTTTAAGTGGCTTGAATTCTATGGAGAAAATAAAAACACTACTCTATTTCTGGCTAACATGCCTAAGGGACAAGATGGGACCTGGACAAGGTTGAGAAGTGAGGCCATGGGAATCTCATGCCATTTAACAAGACCAAGTGCAAGGTGTCAACACAGGCTGGGGGATGAACAGATTGAGAGCACCCTGGTGAGGACTTGGGGGTGCTCATGGATGAGAAGCTGGACGTGACCCAGCCACGTGCACCTGCAGCCCAGAAAGCCAAACATATCCTGGGCTGTGTCCAGAGCAGTGTGGGCAGCAGGTGAGGGAAGGGATTCTGCACTCTTCTCCACTCTGGTGAGACCCACCTGGAGCTCTGCATCCAGCTCTAGGGTCTCCAGCAGAGGAATGACATGGACCTGCTGACTGAGTCCAGACGAGATGAGTCCAACAAGATGATCAGAGAGATGGAGCACATCTCCTCCAAGGAAAGGCTGAGAGAGTAGGGATTGTTCTGCCTGGAGAAGGCTTAGAGATAATCTGATTGTGGGCTTCCAATAAGTGACACAAGCTTACAAAGAAGATAAAGAGAGACTATTTACAAGAGCGTGCAGTGACAGGACAAAGAGTAATGGTTTTCAACTGAAAGAGAATAGGTTTTGATTAGGTATTAGAAAGAAATTCTTGACTGTGAGAAACTCTTGTGGTGAGTCACTGGAACAGGTTGCCCAGAGAAGCTCTGAATGCCCCATCCCTGGAAGTGTTCAAGGCCAGGTTGGATGGGGCTTCAAGCAACCTGGTCTAGTGAAAGGTGTCCCTGCTCACAGTAGAAGGTTGGAACAAGATGATCTTTAAGGTCCCTTCTGATCTAAGCCATCTTGTGATCATATGATTCTATTTTGCATATTACGTAGCACCATCCAGAACTGGAGTACTACTGTCTTGAGGCATTATATTAAGCATTATTAACAGCTTCTTGACTTATAAATGCCACTTTTATAATGTGGAGGGAAAAAAAAAAATCAATCATCCCACTTAAATCTAGATGCACAGTATTAGAAGATTCCAGTTACAACCACCTTTACACAACTCCAAAAATTAGCTCAGAATCATGAAAGGCAATGCTGCCCTACATCTAAACAAGTTGTATAACTATGCAGCTTGGAAAACAACAAAGAAGAGAAAGAAAACACTAAAAGAAAAAATTGTCATGTACTAACCTCCTTCTTATGACCTACTGCCTTTTTCAATGAAGTTATATTGTTATCAAAGCATTTGCTAACTTTGCACAAATAGTTAATGCTTCATTTATGATGCTCTCAGCCAGTGCTGGTTAGCTCTTCTTTTCCCCAGCTCTTGTGCTTTGTAAGCTGAAGCCCACTGCAACCTCCCTAGTGCAGCATTTCTTGTACAGATTGCTTCAGTAATACACAGCACTGGGAAATATCCCCTCCTCCCACACAGATCCTTAAAAATAAGAGTGTGAAGTCTGGCTCTCCCAACAGCCAGTGCTATTTTTAAGAGCTGCGTATGTGGCAGGTAGGAGTCCCCCCACCCACCTCTCCCATTGCACCCCTATTCTGAGCAGAAGCAATTGAGTTACTCCAGTGCCAGATGAAATTCTCTCCATTTTTAGCGATGAACATCATGCATGAGAGTCCTGTCAAGGAAGTCAGGATACCACAGCTTCCTGTGCCCCATTCAAAATTGGATGCAACCTCTATCACCAGAGAACACTGTTGTAATTCTATCTGCCATTATATACCCAAAACCAGGTGCAGAAAGGAGAGTTTTGCTAAGGTGGCAATGGTTGTCTCATTTTTAGTGTCTATCATTTTTAGTGGTCTTCTACAGCCTTTGACATATGCTATTTAGAGGACTTGGTCCACTCCTCAGACAAACGGGGGTTCCATTTTTTCTGAAAGTGTCACTACAGCAGCAAGTCCTGAGAAGAGACAATGACTTGATCAAGAATGTTTCTGCAAGAGTCTTGGCACAAAGGTGAACACAAGTTGGGTAGCATCAGAAAAGGGAAAAGAGCTACTGTAGTTTATCCTGGTTCAGCAGGATGAACTATGTGCACACAGATGGTTCCTTCAGCTTGCAACACTCAAGTCACTTCTGGAGATAACCACCACAGAAATTGCTGTGACCAGACCACCTATGAGAAGTGTTACCAGAGGGAAAAAAAGCAACAATTTTGGATATATAGTCTAATTAGAAATCTAGGAATTGTACAAGACACAGGTCATGTATTCACATTATCAGCCCATTATTGCCACCCACATCTTGCTCTCTCATCAGCAGAGGTACACTTCCATGGAGAGGAAGGAAGGTGACTAAGATACCTTTTCCTTCAGAAAACACCAACTTGTCAGAATTAAAATCTGCTTCACAGGACCATTATGAATTTAAGTGAAAATACTTGTCTGGTCTAAGATGTCCAAACAGGTCAAGGAAGAAATATTCCCTGGACGAATGTTACAGCTTAGCAGTGAAAGCACTTTTCTAAACTGTGGGAAACAGGCTAAAATCTCAGTATTGCTCAGTATAGATCAAGAACAAGAATGCTATTCCTCCCTTATTTTAGGCACATCCAGCTTAAAAAAAATTAGTAGGTATAATGGCAGTCTATTCACCACCACCCCAGTACTGTCGTAATGACCTTACAGGTAGAGAAGTGAAGCACAGAGATCATCCAAACTGGATTACTCAGACAAAACATGCCATACTGGCACAAAACAAGAGATGCACCTGATTGTGGAACACCCCTGTTTGTAAACTATACCTCAGATGTTGCACAAACACCTTCCCCTTCTTTTTAAGGAAATCGATGGAATAAACTTCACAAGAAAAGTAAATTACACTTGGATTCCCACTCAAAGGCTTCAAAAGAATATTGACTTATAGATGTGTAGAGTTTACAATACAAAATAGGGAAGGAAAACCCCCTGAGCTTGTTTTTTCTAACCAGCAACAGGAAGGTATGGAGGAATTCTGTGCCACTGAAGGGGACAGATGTCCCATGTGCCAGGGAATACAGATCAACATCAAAAATGGCTTTTAGCAGAGATGAATATAAGTTGAGCATCAGTATAGTGGTATGTTTAGAGAAGCCTGAAGAAAATCCTGTTACCAACTGAACAGGCTCCTAGCTGCTGTGGTCATTACGAAAAGACTTTCTGACCACCAAGTTGCCCACAAGAGAGCATTTATCTTAATTTTAACTACTGTAAAAGGGGAAAGCCTGCTGATTTTTCCCTCTGGAGATAAGGTTATCAGAAAGCTACTCAAAAATCACAACAGCAGCTAATGAAGCACAACAGTATTTTCTTGTGTGTACATATAAATAGTTATCTCTGCTGTAACATCACTGTTAAGACTCTTTGTAAAGCAGGTTAAAAATGACAGAAGTTCTCAGGGAGTCTCAGAAAGGATAAATAAACATGCATTTTATTTCAAGCAGATAAGAATATGCAGTTATCTTTAAGACGCTCAGAGAAGAAAGAAGCTTTTTCTCCTGAGTACAGCACGTCAGCTGAACCTTCCCTCACAAAGAGGCAACAACAGGCACAGGTTGTTCAAGCACTGAAGAATCATCCCACATTAAAAGCTGCCTTGGGAAAGCCATAAAGGGCTTTGATATGTCTCACAAGGATTGCTAGCCTGCAAACTCAGATTCAACACAGAGAACCAAGATTATGGCATGGGGAGACAGCCCCCACTCCTTTTGTATTTAAGTGCTTTCTAAATAATTATGATTGTGCAACCCCTAAGAGATCTGAAAGATGCAGATGGACTTGATAGATAAGGTATGCAGAAAGCACTTGATTGCTACTGTGAGCTCAGCCACCTACCACCAGACAGCTGGCAGTGACCCTCAGATCATGCCTTACCAACATGATCTCTGCTCGAGTGTAGGAACAGCAAATTCATGTCCCTAGGACAGTTGATCAGCAATGCTCGTATTTTGGTGGAGGTTGAAGAGAACCATCACAAATCATCAAGTAGAAAAGAAAGAAGATATTTAACTAGAGATATAGTTTTTCTGTATGAAGAGAAGTTTCTAGTAACTAATGTTAGAGTCTCAGTGCTTCAGTTTGCTTCTTTGCCACTGTGTGGGAGGCTTTGAAAATGCAGAGCTTACTCATCTTCACGGGACTGATAAAAAGACACCTAGGCAACAAAGCTTAAGTGAAATAAAATGTCAAAAGTGAACTATTGCATGGACTGCAAAGTCCATGGGAAGTGAAAAGGGACAGTCTTATGGTCCAAAGCAGTCTGTCCTCCATTAGCCATCTGGGCTGGTGCACAGTACATGGTTTTACTGATCAGAGGGCCAAGATTCACATATAGAGGTTGAGTTCATTCACATGGGGACAGGCAGGTAATTTGTAATCAAACTGGCACCAGTTAAATGTCCTGCTGTCTCTTCACTAGCCATGGAAGTCCAGAAAGGACTGTTCAGGGTACCCCAATGCTACTAAGAAGGGCAAAGTGGTTCTTTGCATTGTCAAAATCAAAACAGGGCTTCACACTCCAAAATCACCAATACAACACCCTCTCTTGAGCAGGGATTTTAAAAGTGAGACCCTGATGGTTCTTTAATAATTACAAGTGCTTGGCCAAAAGTGACTGTGAAGCTATGGAGCAGCAGAAAATTAGATTGAAGATATGACTGGGAAAGTAAAGACTAAAGGAAAGCAGCCATTTAGTCCCCCCAACTGTAGGTGAGCATCACATTCCAGAAAAAACAGTCATGAACTACATCTGCCATCTCAGTACATGATCTAGTTATATATCAGTCAAAAAGAACAGATTATTGACATTAACAGGGAAAGACAAAGATTAAATCGAAATAATTGGCACTTATAAAATAACTGAAGAAACAATGCTCCAGTGACATTCATTTTGAAATAAAAACAAGTCAATTGATACATTTAATCTGCTGACATAAAAGAGAAAAACTATACATAAGATTTTTCCCCTGTAAACAAAGTCATTGTAAGTGGAGAAAATCCCAGATCCTCTTCTAGTATTTAAATATATTTGAAAGAATTGTTAAGAGAAGTAATTTGATGATTTGACTGAATTTTTGCTCTTCTCCAGTCTGCCAATTTTGTTATACAAAAGTCAGATCCAAACTGTGTAATTTTAAAAGTCACACAGCCGTGTCCCTAGCTGGAGGCTATTTCAGTTACAGAGTACTGTAAGTTGAAGATGCAATAGCTAAGTGTTTGTTCTTCCTCTGGAAAAGAAGCTCCCACTGAGGGACTGCAGCAAACGAGCTATCAATTAATCCCTCTTTGTAGACAAAGTTCTAAGTGTGAAGGTGAGGAGTTTTGAGTCATTCCTCGAAGGGCTGAAAACCCTAGGTGATTCTGGCATAATTAAGTTTCCTCTTCACAGAGAAAGAGAACAAGAAAAACAGCAGAAGTCAAGAACAAAACATGCCTGCTGTAACAAAGCTTTTTTAACGTGCACAGTTACAAATTTCTGTGCCATTTTGTAACTGTCGAGTCTTAATTAAAATACTACATTTCTCTGACTCATGGTCAGGATGTAGGATGCATGTACATTATTCACATGAATATTAATCTCTTCCCAGGTAGGAGGCTGAATTGCTCAGGAGATTTATAATCACATCACATATGGAAACTTCTTGGATGTCTTTCTTTTTTTTTCCCTTTCAAATTTCATCCAGATCATTAACAATTAAGAGTCATAAGAACCATTTCAGTAGGCAGCAAGAAGAATCCAGCCATTCAGATCTGTGAGCTGGAGCTCCATGTGCATTCATGAAATCATATGGCACATTGAGAAAGAGGAACACAAGACAGGTGCTGGAGGAATCTCTTTGAACATTAAGGACATAACCACCAGCTCTAAAGTGCTGGAACAGAAATGGACAGTCCTCTTGAAAGCTTCTAGGTAATGACAGAAGAAGGAAAGATGTTGACGGAGTGATCAGAAAAATGAGATGTCATGTTTTACCAACAGAATCACCTCGTTAGATTATCATCATAGGGACTTCTAAAATCCTGATTCTTATCAGGATTTTAAGTCTGCATTTGTATCACTGACTTTCAAACAAGATGTAGGAATAAGCTGATGATGTGCAAGGTGCAGAAAGCAACAAGCAGAGATGGTCTTCTTGACTTGAGAACTACAGAGAGAAACCAAGATAGAAAAAATGCATCTGAGGAAACCATGACTGTCTTCCTGATACCTTAGAAGGAAAGGAATTACACAAGCTAGAGAACACTACGTAATTCAAAAACGCAACTAATAAAACTTCAGAAAATCGGTATCTAGAGCTCATGAGAAACAGGTTTAAAGGACCAGGAGGTTCAGGAATCTGTTTAAAGTTAATGAAACAGCATTAACACAAAAATCACAAGCTGTCCCAGTGAAGAGGAGGGAAAGGACACAGTGAGAAACCCATTCCCCTCCTAGAAGGGCTTGAACTCTCTTCTTGAGGAAGTTTTTAAGGACAAGAATGATTACACAGGAAAGAAATCAAAAGGCTAAAGCACAAAATTAAATGCCTAGCAGTGAACACACAGTATGATAAATAAAGGAGGGATGCTACTCATAGGAAGACAAAGCTTTCATCAAGTGGCATTAAGAAGGCTGGAACATTTGAAGCCTTAATTGATTCAGGTCTTCACTGACAGGGACAAGTGCAGTCAGGCAGCTGACAGAATTAATACTGGTTTGTTGTTGTTGTTATTTAAAGGAAAGAAGTTTAGAAAGTTATAAAAACAGGCTGCAGTAAAGGAAAACAAATTTGAAAAAATAACTGCCTTATCTGTTTGTTAAGTCAGCTGGCCCAGACAAATCTTCATCCTCAGGTTTCAGGTTCCAACACTGACAATCACTAAACACTAAGAACTTGAAAAACAAGCAATGCACTTGAAGATTTGAAAAGGGCAAAGCAAGTATTTATGCTTAAAAATAGTAAGAGGGTGACTTGGGTAATTCTGAAAGCAACAACTTGACAAACACACACATCAATTCCTTGGGGATTGAAAACTGGAACAAATAATCGAATTATTTGCAAATCTTCTAGAACATAAAAAGGAGAGAAAGAACCGTGAGCATGGTTTCATCAAGAGTAGAACTGTGTCAAATGCATTTAACTTCCTTCTATGACAAGGTAAATTAGTCTAGGAGGTAAATAAAGAATAGTAGAAGTTGTGTATGATGAGGTCTGGATGAAGCTGTTAAAATACATGCAAATATACTGGGAAAAAATTGTAGTCATGGTAGCCAAGCTCAAAGAATGTATCAGGCAAGGTCCCTCAAGCAACTCTAGTAGCACACAGCCTGGTTTGAGTACCACATACAACTTAAATGATTTGTTCATGTAAAAAATGAGGAAGAAACAGACAGCCAAGTGCTTAAGAAA
>WEIV01015782.1:114160-183419 GCA_013390005.1 Calyptomena viridis
ATATTCAGCAGTAATCCGAAGTAAATATAGACTAAGGAAGAACTGACAAAGCCATTTTTCAGAAGGAACCTCAGCTCTGGAATGTGTAGAAGGCTAACTACGCATCAGTGATAGCCTGGAATAAAAAAAGCACCATCACAGCAGGACAGCCAGTATATATCGGGATATCAGGACTGGAGAACAAAGTCTCTGTTGCTCTGTAGTGCACATGAGCAGCCATGAGGTGGGTTTGCATATTCAGCCTCGGACACTGCACTTCAGGAAAAACAAAGAAAGGAGTATGAGAAAGAATTAAAAAAAGACAGGCTGATTAAAGAGTGCCTAAAACCCTGTCAAGAACAGGCTAAAATAAAAAGGGTCATATAGTGAACATCAGATGAGCAAGTGAGGCTTTGAGCTGTTTTTGCAGCAGCAGCCCTTTTCCAGTACTCCTTATCTTAATTATAAGAAATGGATTTATATGGCACAAGAGAGACCTAGAGCAGAAGGCCACTAGGCTCTGGAGCAGGCTCCTGGAAAGCTCCCTTTCCCACATTTTTTGTTTTAAGGGAATTTTGAATCAATAGGTTTTAGTAGTGGTTAAGGCAAAGCAAATAATGACATTTTGCTACCATAACTAAATTACTGTTGCAGCAACAGTCATATCAAAGCAATTCCTTCCAATTCAGCAGAATCACAAAATTATGCTAAACCACCTCATGGACCTTCTACTCTTGCAAAAAAAAGAGACACATCCAGGGAGAGGCAGTGTTGAATTTCTTGTCCCTTCTAGTATGTTTGTGCACTTCTTTTCTATAAGGTTCAGAACTAAATTGTTTTGCTTGCATACTCCACAAAATCACAGCAGAAGTTCTTTTCTTAGATACTAATGGTGTTCTTAAATTTCACTTTCCAAGTCATCCTGACAGGATTTGGATCAAAACTTGCTGCTCAGAAATTTAGAAGCAATTGTTAGATGGAAAAGCATTTACAATCCGGGTAAGACAAGGGAAAAACTATTTTGCCTCCCCAGATGCAAACCAACAACAAGAACAATCACTTTGTTGAAAATTAGCAACAAATGCAGAAAATAAAAAAAGTCCTGATAGTGACAGATACTGTAAAATAATTTCTTACAAAAACCCCCCAAGGCATCCCTAGAATAAAGTAGTGTTTCTAGATGAAATATATCAACTCTGCACTCAGGGTAGTAGGCAAAAGTTTATCATCTACAGAACATGAACACCATATGTTATCGTTCTGTGGGCATAGAGATGGATGAAAGCACAAGACTTTTTTTTTTAAAACCCAACTTTTTAGTTCTTAAACGCTGTTTTCTAAAACAAGAGTGTTTATACTGTTATAGAAAATGTCGGAACCTTTTCCTTTTGACTTCCCAAATCAAGACTATTTATTTTTAAATCCTACTTTCGTGAGATAGAAATACCAAGACTTATTATCCACCCACTTCCAATTAGTATATATAAAAATATTTGATGTAAAGTTTCCCAAGGAACATTTTCACACAAAAAATAATACAGATAACTCCTACTAAGCTAACAAGCTATCCTCAAGTTGCCTTGAGAAAATGTCTTCATTTCAAACAGCTTGACATAAACCATTTAGCCCCACACATGATGATTACTATTCACAAATTCAGAGCTAATTTCTCTGCTTCTGCATCTTTTCTGATTTTCACCTCTAGTTCCACACAATGGTGTTAAAAATGTCTGGTAGAATTAGACAGCCCTAAGACCATCACAACACGTTACAGCCCTATAAAATACATTTAATGAAATTTTTGACTGCAAAACCTCAAAAGTCTAGGAGGTGTCTTACAACAAAGAAGAGACGAAACCTTCAGCCACAGACCCAAAACCCCAGTAGGTCAGAAAAAGAGCAAAGCAATACTCCATCCTACCTCTCGAAGCTGCAGCCGAACTTTGCTAATGGCTCTAATCCAATGGGCTCTTGCTGGAGGAAATGGTGGTGGCTCGTTGTCACCAAGGTAGCTTAAAAGCAAGAAAGAGAAAATCACTGTATGAAAAACACTTACCTGTAGCATTAAAGATTCAACTACATGGTGCAATCACAGCTTCAGCTATGGAAGCTGAAGGAACCAAGAGGCTCCAGTCAACACAGCCCTGAACTTGCTCTGGGAAGTGAGAGGCTAGAGCAGAGGTTTCCTTATATACAGGAGTCATCTTGGAAACTGATGAGGTGAAAGATATAAGCTGTATACAATCCAGACCCAGAAGTAGGATGATGTGGAAAGCTGCCCAAGATACCTGATCAAGCCAGTGCAACACACTGGTATCAGAATTACACACATGAAGAGGTATATGGGAGATTTTACATCCCTATGCCAATTGCAGGTCCCCTCTAACCACTGTCCCTTCCTACTCACCCTTACTGCTAGAAATTTGCAGCCCCTCTTCAGTGGAAATACTGGCAACAGGGCTCAGCTGTGTTTCCCCTCGTTCACTGAACCTTTGTCACTCTACTCTTTCCTACAGCTTTTCAAGAGGGCACGTGTACCCATCAGCAAACCAAACCAGTGCCCACAGCACTCCCTTCTCTCACAATACCTTGAGCTTTTGGTTGCATTTCTCCTTTTGTATGTTGCTGAGGTGAAAAATCACCAAACACGTTTTCCTGCCTGCAAAGCACCCACCCCCCACTAATGACAGTATAAACAAGCCCAGAGCTGAGACCAACACACATCAATGCTGCACATTTAGCTCAGGTGCAGCTCTAAGGATCAATGTTCAGAGCCCAGTTCCATGCATAATCCATGGAGACAGGAGAGCATTGCCAAAGAATGGAGAAAAAGGAGCCAGTGATGCAGGAGCATCCAAGTTAGATGCTTAAATTAGCCTGAAATAGACTATGTGAATAACCTTCCCTGTGAACAAATATAGGCCAGCCATTCTGGGACAAGACTCCTGCTGCTCTGTAAGGAGAAGAGGAAAGTGAGTCAGAGTTTAAAAACAGTTTAACACTTTTTTCTAGTCTTGTTTTCCTTTTTTCATCTTTAGTGTAAGGCTTGCCTACACATGAACTCCTGTGGTTAATTCTATCATACAAGCACAGTGACACCAGCTGTACCCTCCAAAGGGTACAGACAGGCAGACATCTTTTCATGGATTTAACTGAACCAGATAAAAGCAGTCCCTCATACTTACGAAAGTATAACCATATCCACAGGATATGCAATGACTTGATTACCTGAAGGAAGAATCTCGCTCTGAAATTTAAGTAGTGAGATTTGAAATTCCTGTAAAACCTGTACAAAACCCAGTGCACTACTCCCCCAAACTTAGCTGAAATACTTTCAGAGGTTGTTTCCAATATTGTTGACAGCTTGGAAAACCAAAGTACAAGTACAAGAAAAGCTGCCACAGTGAGTCAGAACAACGTGTCTATTCATATTGTAATTCTACAACCTACAACTACATAAACACTAACTGTTAATGGTGGTAGTCTACTACACAAGAATGAAACTAATGAAGCTCTAACCATGACAGCAAGTTCTTGGTTGCATAAACTTGATCCCACATGAGCAATGTAAGCAGCTATTTTTGGGACAGAGTACATTCAACAAACCAGAAACAAAAAATACAGTGAATGAGCTTCAAGGCACTAGACAGTGTTCCTCTTTACATAAACGGCAAACATAGTTTAAACCTATTCCATGTCCCATAAATAAGTGTTCCTGCATACACTGGTCCTGGTGTTTCACAGATCAGCAACATCAACTTAGTCATCAGAGAAGGCTGCAAGAACAATGTACACAATCTGCCCCAGGAAACAGTAAATAGAGGAATCCTCTTTGAACTAGTTAAAAATAACTTGGTAGTAGTTTCACCTACCTGACTGGGGCTCCTGCATCGCCCTCCTTGGGCTTCTCAGGTTCCAGAGGTAACTTAGCTGCAGGATGGTCTGCATGTTGTTCCTCTGTCTTGCTGACCTTCTCCTCCTCTCCTTTGCTGTGAGGCTCCTCTTGTTCCCTGAGCCATACCTGACCATCCTTCTGGTAGCTGCCCAAATTGTGGCAGGAATGATTTGACTGCCTTTCCTGGTGATCATCCTCTTGCTCGGAGCCATGGGCACTTTCATGGGAATGTTCCAGCTCACTTAGGTGAGGGCTTTCCTGGCTGACATTGCAAGAGGAGCCATATCTACTACTGCCAGCAGGACTATGAGAGAATAAGAAAGTCCATCAGAAAAAATAATGGCTTGGAAAAGCGCAAAACAATCTGCACATCCAACAAACCAAGCGGGACACTAAATATTACTGAAAAGACAAGTTATGTAGTCATATTTGACTATTATGCTCTTATGATTAGTATCTAAATGTAGACTTCTGAACCTCAAAATTTTGGTAGGCTGTATAAATACTTCACACACAGCCTACTGGCATATAGACCATATATACTTTATATTTGTATATATGTGTATATGAACATACTTTTATATATACATTACTGATACATGGTCTATATATATGCATGTTGATGTTTCTTGCACTAACTACTACTTCACTTGAGAGCCCCTAGAAACTGCCAGTGAAGATATTCTAATAATCAGACAGGAATAAGAATGGAAACAGCAATTCAGAATGAAAGTGTTTCTGTCTTCTGCAGTTTTGCTGCAGCTAGGTCTTTATCATGCTCATTGAAGCTGACTATTGTTAAAGAATACAGTTAACTTTATTTTTATATAGTGTAAGCTTATGATAAAATACACTGCAGTCAAGATTAAGATTGTCAATACTCTCAGTGGAGCAATTTTTCAAATTAAAGCCACATGTCTCACTCCAACAGAGCTTTCTCAACAATTTATTTTATATAAAAAAACCCAGCATCACAGGGGTGTGATCTCTGTGATTCAAGACACCACTTTCAGGACTGAATTCCTAGAATCCTCAAACAAAATACAGAGGATGGCAATTTCTCATGCAGTCAGGAAGATTATGACTAAGAACTAAGCAGCATTCATGTTTTGCTCTTGCAGACTTTGGAGAATTTGAGCCTGACAGGAAGTTCTGTGACTGCAGAGTTGCAACTGTATGATCAAAGAAACAAGTTTCACTTGTATTATACAGAAATATACATTTAGTCAGTCTCTGTTTTGATTTTTGAGGGCAATTTTAACTTAACACATGCACAAGACTGAATACAGACTCATGAAATATTAATACTTTCCTCTAGTGGTTTTCATAACTGCATGAAATAACTTTCTCACAGATTTTAGGAAGAGCAAGCATTAGAATACCTTCACTGATATCTCTGATAATGTTTTAGTATCTTTGATAATATGAAATAAACCAAAGTAGTTCTGTAATGCATCATCAGTAAGTTAAATTTCTAAAATTAAAAGCCTTTACCTTGCATTTTGAAAACAAAATGCTCCTTTCTACTGATACATTCTACCTCTTACTTTTTTCTTAGCAAATATTATAATTATTATAAATTATTATAAATGATGTAGTAGTATTACCACTAAACAAAAAAGCAAAGTGAATTGTATGCAGCAGAATTAAAACACAAATACTATAATTTCTGAAAGGATAATGAAATTAGCACTAAAAGCATTTCTTTCAGTGAGACAGAGTATAAGAACATGTAAGAACATGGGAAATTCAATTACACTTAAATAAAAAGAGTGGAAAAAGGTAAGAAAATAGTCTAAAGGCTTGTACATAACTAGCAACTGCAATTTGCCATATTCTCTGTGACAACTACCATTGATATTGCAAACATTGACAACAGATAGGGAATGGGACTGAGCTACAAACATCAGACACCAAGGCCATTATCTACTGCTGAAATATTGCATTATAAATGGTCAAACCCCATTTATTATGCCTCATTTGTAACTAGCCTTTTCTCATCCTGTTGTTCCATGCCATGCAGATCTGCAGCCAGTGTGTCAGGATGAAGCACTGCTCCACCAGGAGCAGAATCAAGCCCAGTTTCCCTCAGTGCAGGCTTGTCTGGCACATGCTCTTCTGCCTGATCTTCTTTCTGCAGCTCACCTGAAATCACGTTCTGCTGATCTTCTGACTCTTTACCAAACTCCTCTCCCAGCTCTTTGTTGGATGTATCTTCAACAGCACTTGCACCAGATGGCTTTTCAGAAAGTTCATTGTCTACAGTGTCAGGCTGCTTTGAAGACAACTTTACTTCTATATTTGCATCAGTCAGTTGATCTGAGACTGCAGATTTTGAGTTTTCATCTGAACTGACTGTTCCTAACACCTTGTCATCTGGTTTTGACAAACCCTGTGGTGGTACATTTGGTTCCCTTTTGGCAGAGGTCTCCCTGATGTCTTTTTGCCAGGGAAAGGAGAAATCTAGCTTTTTCCCAAATACTGCTCCTTGTGCACTCTCTGGCTTATTCACTTTTTCTTCACTACCTCCTTCAAAGAGAGATGAAGAAAGTTTCTTAAAACTGGACATGAGCCCCTGATCTGTCCCTGCTTTATTAGCAGAAGGTGGCTGCTGAGAGAAGAATGATCCAAACGGCTTTCCACTATCAGAAGATGACATAAAACTGAATTTTGGCAAACTGGGTATGTTTGGTATTTCAAAGACAGTTTTATTACTGTTTGTGTCTGGAGGGACATTATTAGTTTTACCTTGTTTCTTCAAGTCAGATTTGGAAGCCATCTCTTCTGCAGGCACCTCATCAACTGCTATGTGTTCCTCCTGTTGGGCAATTTGCTGCTCTACCTCACTTGTCCTATCTTCATTCAGCTGAAGCAGATGAACACTGGGCTCATCAGCTGGAGCTGTGGGTTGTCTATCAATACTACCGATCAAATCCTGCTGATCGATACCAGCGTTGGCCTGATCCCTTGTAACAGCAGGCTCTGAATCAACTGTGGCACTCTCATCTAACTGGGAAAGGTTTGTGTCTGCCCCACTAGTTGGGACTTCCATTTCCAGTGCAAGCTCATCAGCAGAGCCAGTGTGAAGGATGTCAGTGGGTGCCTTGTCTGCAGGAGCAGCTTGTTCCTCTGCTACGTGGGAAGACCCCACATCTACTTGGCAAGTACCTACACCAGTCTGCTCAGTGGCCTCTGCTTGCACTGTATCAACTGCATCCCTGAGATCAGACTGGTATGGCTGAGTATCTACCATCTCAGAGGGTTGTGCTTCCTTTTCCGGCTGCTCAAACTCAAGGGCTTGATTCTCACTAGACACTCCCATTTCTGGCGTGATCCTCAAAGGTTCCTCTTTACAGGTTTCCAAGTTCTGTTTTTCATCGGCTTCTGTTTTCACAGGAGACTCTTTTGTGGAGTTCTCTTCTGTTGAAACAGGTAATACATCCTTTTTCACAGAGCTTGAGACATCTCTTTTAGACTCTCTGGCTGCAGCTGTATTTTCTGCCTCCTTAGAGTCTTTTGCTGGAACGGACCCAGTGACATCTTTCACACTACTGCTTTGAGGTTTAGGGGTGGATTTTGGAGGCATCTCTTTTGGAGGTTCTTTTGGACCTCTGAAGATGCCAAAGAGATCATTTGTGAAAGTTGGTGCTGGGCCACCTGGGAGGGATGAGAAACCAAAGAAAGAAGAGCTTCTCTTCTGTGCAGGAGGAGGTGCAGCAGTTTGAGGTTGGGAAAAGAAATCAGATAATGTTTTAGGTGGTTTCATTTTTGTCATGAAACTTGAAAACATTTCAACTGAAGAATCCAGAACCGATTTATCACTTTCAGGTTCCTTAGGTTTGTTTTGAAGATTAGATGCCTCTGGCATTTTAGGAGGAGTGTGTGGCTCTTGTGCCTGCTGTAACCTGTCACCAAGAGTTTGTTCAGGTACTTTATGTTCTGGCAACTCACGCTGTACACAGATTTCTTCAGAGACCACTTCATTTTTTATGTCACTCATACTACTTAAGTCATTTAGACCCTGGGAATCCATCTTATCATCTGAGGCCATGCTATTAACAATCTTTTCAGAAGTTTGCTCTTTCGAAGAATAAGGCTCTTCTTTATCAACAGGAAATGCAACACTGTCCACTTTTTCTGTATTACCCAAAGCAGGTTTTTCTGCCTCTAGGGAAAGAGTCTGCTGGTCCTGAGAGCTCTCCTGCACACTGGAAGTCTGAAGGCAAGGACTAGAAGCAACCAAATTGATTACTGCAGTGTCATGGGTCTGTGGAAGCTTTTCTAAGTCACTCTCTCCAGCTATTGCAGCAACACTTTCTACATTTTCTACTGCCAGCATTTCTGACTTATTTTCTGGGATACTGAGGTCATTAGACATTTGTGTGCCAGTCACTGCTGCAATAATATCATCAACTTCTTTTCTTTTGTCTGCATCTTGTTGCCTAGTAGAACCGCTGCTTTTGACACCAGAGTCAGTGGAAACACTTTGCTCCACATGTGGCTTAGAGTCCGCTGGTTTAGCTGGTTTCGTATTATGTTCCTGCCTAGGAGCAGTTTGCGGCTTCAAGTTCACTGGTTTAGCTGGTTTTGTATTATTCTCCTGTCCTGGAGCAGTTTGTGGCTTTTCATCCAAAAAGGACGTCAAACTGAAGAAGCTAAAGCTAGTGCTTCTTTGAGGTACGCTCTTCTCAGCAGATGGACCACTGGAGAAGAAAGAGGGCAGGTGAAACAGCCCCTCTGTTTCTTGTTGCTTCCCACCAGTAGGAGCAGTAGCAGGCGCTGAAGGCTTTGGTTCATCTGATCCAGTGAAAAAGGAGAATATGCTCTTACTGGCTGGCTGTGATTTTGAAGCAGTGATGTCAGAAAAGCTGAATGGCAAACTGAAACCAGACTCTTTAGGTGTCTGCTCTGGCTTTGGTTTTGTCCGATTAACTGTGTCTCCTAAGTGACCTCCTCCTTGTTGCTTTGGTGTAGCTGTGGGTGTGCTGCTTTGCTGAACAGCTGACTGAGTCAACTGGCTTATTCTGGGACCTACACCCATTGGCTTCTGTGAAGCATTTCCAGGAGGCACTTTTTTAGTCTCCAGAGACTCCTCCAGAACTTTTCTGCTTTGTTGTTCCATTTGCACCCTAGGGCTAGGAGAGACCTGCCCATCCATGCCTCCTGTTCTCACCTCTTCCTTAGGGGTGGAGGACAGACATGGCATACTGGCACTCTGAAGACCCCCAGACTTCTCCGTTTTTTGTCTTGGCTCAACCACAGTTCTGCTATTGGTTTTTGGCTGAGTTTTAGTGCTTGAGGGTGGTTGAGAAGACACAGGCTCCACTTTAAAGAGGTCTCCAAGGGATCCAAATATTGATGAGATGCCAGTGGTTTCCTTCTGTTCTGGCTGTTTCACTTCTTCTGGTTTATCACTTTGACTTTTCTTCAAACCTGCTGATGGCTCTGGTGCTTTGCTTACTTGTGTTTTAAAGAAATCAAAAAATCCAGAAGCTTGGGTTTTGTTGGCAGTTGAGCTTGCAGGAGAATCTTCTCCAAGACTGAACAATTTCAGGGCACTTTTAAACAATGTCTCCTCAGGCTCAGTGGCTGGTTGGCTCTGATTTGGCTGTGACTGACTAGGTTCATTAATGTTAGCATGCCTTTCAAGACGGCTGGAAGTTGGTGTTGTTTTGACAGGTCTCTCTTCTCGTATGGGCCTGCTGTCCAGAGCAGTTTGGCTCATTTGAGAAGGAGATCTTGTCAATCCTGGTTTTTTAACACAGATGTTTTCAGTTTGATTTAATTCTGTCTTTTCATTTCTAGTAGCTTCCAAATTAAGTTCTGATGAAGTATGTCTTCTTGGTTCTGATGTAACAGGAAACTTCTGCCCTGCTTGTGCCTCATCTATTTTTCTACTTCGTGTAAGGGATAAAACGTCAGTTTTATTTTCTGATGATATTGGCTGTGTGTCTGTTCTCTTCAAGGCAGAATCTTCTGATGTCTCAGAGCCAGAGCCTGAAGACTTTCCAATTAGTCCACCCAAAGCAGAAAATAAAGAGCTAACTTTGTTCACTGGTGTTTTCTTATCTTCCTCTGTCTTTTTTGCTTCTGCTACTCTTTCAGTAGATGCTGCAGATTCCTCAGCTTTAGGAGTAGACTGAAACAGTTGGAAACCAAAGAATCCTGATGACCCACTCCCAGCAGTTGTCACAGGGACAGTCTTCTCGACCTCCTTGGTGTGAACTTCCTTACTCAGGGATTTATTGAAAGCTGCTCTGGAATGTGTTCTGAGATCAAGGGTTAATGGAGACTCCTCTGAATGATTCAGGGTTTCCTTCTCAGGTCTAAAATCTACTTTGAGTTTTTGCAGTTTATAACCTGAGAAATCTAAAGGCTGCTCTCTCTGATAATAAATAGACTCCTCAAACATTTGTGAAAAAGTTTCCAAATTCATGTTCATTAGCTGATCACTCCTCTGCAAAGCTACTGATAAATCCAGGGGTTTATTTGTTGTATAATCATCTAGAGACTCTTCTTCAGCAAACCAAAACAGCTCATCTTCACTGCCAAGAGGGACTTTAAAACCACAAACAGCAATTGTGTTGTCTTCTAGCATAGCTCTTGAAATGGAATCCATCTGAAAATTATAATCCCAGAAGTCTGGGTAGGAATAAGTTTCAGGAGCACACACGTAGACATACTGCCCAGTGGGATCAGTGAGCAGTGAATAAACGTACTGGCTGTCACTGTACATGTAGTATCCACAATCACCATCTTCTGATGGCCACCATATGCCCTGTTCAAGCATCATTATCCACTCCTGATACTCCCGGCTATAGGATGAGTACATTATGCTCTCATCTATACTTAAAGTCTCTTGGTCAATTAGTGTCCACATTGTCCCATCACAGCCAGAGGAGTAGCTTAAATCCATGGGCAGCTCTTCTAATGAGTAACTGCCATCTCTTTCAAAGGGTGAAAAGTTACTATAACTTTCATTCAGAGAATTAGCAGTCCATGCATCATTTTCTTCTGAACAAACATCTTGAAACATTAACTGGTCAAATGACTCATATGACACTGCACTTAAATCTAAACTCTGTCCATCAAAATTGGCATTAGTCTGCCAATCCATCACATTTGCATTCCCATCTTTTTTGCACAGATTCACTACCATATCATTTTCAGGCCAGTCCAAGAGCTGAGGGGACAGAACAGTGTTCTGGTTTAACACATAGTAAACTGGTACTGCTATTCCATGAGTGTCAGCCACTTCCCCCATTTCATATTCCCATTCAAAGCTGGAATGGCTTCTTGTTTCCTGATAAGCTGAGTACTGCTCCGTAGGGTTATAGCTTTTATTAGTCAAATTGAGAAATTCATTTGATCCTTTGTTTAAAGGAGTCAGAATAACTCTAGCTTCTGCATTCTGATGCCTATTATTTACAGGCTTTCCAGATAAGTCCTGTACCTTGTCTTGAAGATTTAGAGCATCAGGGAACACAGGATGCCCACAGTGGGGAACATGTGGCTCAGCTGTTTTATTTACTCTTGTACTGGACAGCTGGTCAGTAGTTTTGGAAGATTCCACTGTTTTCACATTATCTTGTTTCTCCTTTGGTTTAGGCATGAGACTTTGTAAGAAGCTGGAAGCTTCCTGCTTTTCTCCAGTGCTGCTTTGAGTGTCAGAAGCCATTCCTGAGTTGCTGGGTTTTGTCTCTGAGCTAGCATCCTCACCTTTATCAAAGAGCTTCATAAAGCCAATAGAGTTCGTTTTCACCTTCTCTTGCTTACATTCAGACAAGTTTTCACTTGAAGCAAACCTAAATAAGCCAGAAAATAATCCAGTAGAAGTGCTTTTCTGGCCATCGCCCTCACTTTTAGCCGTCAAATCTTGGTTATTGGCTGTGTTTTCACTGGAAGAAATGCGAAGAAACCCAGAAAGAAAACCTGGTGTGTGGTTCTTCTCTGTATCATCTGCACTTGCAGCTTTTGGCCCTCTGGCTGATGTAGTGGATTCAGCTGAGCTGTCATTTAAGTTTTGTGCATTTAGTCCTTCCCTCATCAGTCCCCCTTTTACATTTCTAGGTTCTTCTCGAGTACCCGTAGTTGTCTGCTGCTCTTCTGCAGCCTTAAAGGTAGCAGAGGCACTCTCCTGGTGTTTTTCTCTGTTTACTTGGCCACTAGATAGGTTTTCTTTATTCATATTTTTACTTTGTAAAAGTTCTTCCTTTTGGTGTGATAAATTTGGAACCGAGCTAGATTTCAATGAAACAGCATTTTCTGACTTACTGTTTCTGTCTTCAGGGAAAGAACTGCCACTAGAACTCTGATGACTTCTTTGGTCCTGTGTAGATGCTAGATTTTCTGCAGAACAAAATTTAAATAATGAAGGGATAAAGCCTCCCTTCTCATTTTTGTGTTCCTGCTTTGCTGAAAAACTCAGCCCACCAAAAAAAGGAAGTTTCCCAGTGAAAGGAAATGAGTGCTCTTCCTTTGATGAACTATTTTGTTTTATATCCTCCTGAGAATTATGGCCTCTAAAACTCCCAGGTGTACTTTCTTTCTGCCCTTGTTCAGTAGAAGGAAGCAATAATTGACTGAAAGACTTTTTGAGTGGACTGAAAAAGCTTTCAGATGCTGTACCCTGACCTTGAGGTTGTGAATTAGGTTCCACATTATCTCTGTTTGGCTTGTTTCCCTGACCATGATCTGCAGTATGCTGATCCTCTGAGAGGCTTGCAGGAGGCTGCTCCCTCGCAGTGGGTGCATCCCCTTTTGCAGTGGCATCTGGCTGACTGGTAACAGGATGCAAATCTGATTGCTTCTGTGCCACATCCTGCTGCTTGGGAGCCAAGAGACCGTCAAAATTGGCTTTCAGGCTGAAGGAACTGACTGAGTTGGTGAGCCTGCCAAATATTGAAGACACAGAACTGCTATTTGCGTTTACCTCTGCCTCACTTTTAGTCTCGCTTTTCTGTATCTCCGGAACAATGTTGCTGGTCCTGGATGGTGTCTGTCCAGATGGTGTTTCACTCCTGTTTGCCTCATCAACTTTCACAGCATGGCTGTCCTCCTTGGTGTGCTCCTCTTTTATGACTTCTTGCTTTGGCGCTTCCTTCTCGGAGAAGATTTTTAAAGGATTAAACATGCCTAGAACTGAATTCACAACTGAATGTTGGTTCTGCTGGCTGTCGGCAGTGGTTCCCTCTGATTCCTGGGGATGATGCAGTACGGAAGCCTTACTGTCCATCTCAGTGGTTTCTGGCTTGTTGGAGTTTATGTTCTGGGCTCTTTTATCGCCACTCACCTGGGATGGTAGCAAAGACTGAATGGAGAACTTGCTGTCACCTTTATTATCTGCTGCCCCTCCAGAAGACAAACTCTCACTTTTAGACTTACTAGAAAATACGTTCAGGATTCCACCTTCTGATGAGTTTCTGTTTTCTGTATTCTCAGGAGTGGACGAAACAAGTTTTTCAACAGATGCTGTGAGCTGCTTTGTACTTGACCCCACCTTTTCTGTGAAAGAGCTGAACAGTGAATTTACTGTATTTTTCACACCTGATAAGTCTGGAAGAGATTCAGATTTGCCCTTGGTACTCTCCTCTGCAGCAGGTTTTTTGGGCTGTTCAGACTTTTTAGCTTCTACTGAATTATCAGCATTACCCTGCTTCAGTGGCATGGTCTCAACATTTTTTCTGGTTTCTGGCAATGTACCAAATTTGCTGATTTCTTCCTCCTTTTCAGCCAAGTACTCTGAGACTGATTCTACCAGACACTGAAGTTCATCCATCGTGTCTATATACTCCTCATTGGGTTCTTCAACAGGAGACAGTGTTACGTCTTGCATAGTATGAGCACGCTTGCTATCTTTAGTTTTATGTTTTTTATCAGAGCCAGCCTTTAAATGGGAGCCTGCATTTGCAGGGCAATTAACAGTTAAGTTTCTCAAATGGCTGATGTCAGAATCACACCACGTTTTTGAGAGTGTAGCCAGTTCCTCCACTTCATCATCTGAAACAGGCGAGTACTGGAACTCATCAGAAGCGCTGCTGTCAAATTCCTCAAGGACATCCACAGGCACAAAAGCATTCTCTGGCACCCCTACGTGTTTCATGTCTTCAGTGTTACTGAGGTGCAGTGAGTCCTCATGGTTCATTCCCTGTTTGTTGGGCAACTTGCCACTTTTAACCATTAACCCATTTTTGTATGGGCGCAGGATTGGATAAGCAGGCAACCGTTCCTTACTTTCAGAGCTACTGATATATTTTCCAGTTCTATCACATACTGGGAAATCATCAACAGGTTCAGAACTAGTTGCCACACCATTGAAATAAACTCTTTTCTCCCCAGGAAACTGCAGACTTCCATTACTTTGCAGGCCTATTTGTTCTCTCTCAACAAAATTGTATCGCAGCTTCTTTTTCCTCCTTCTATCTATTGTATCATATTCCTGAGGATACCTAGGGACATCTACAGACCCTGACTCCACACACACATTTTGGAAACACCTTAATCTTTCACAGTTACTGAAATTTTCTTTTTTTGAGCGAGTCTTCATCTTTTTAATGTTTTTCTCGTGCCAACTTCTATTTTTATGAGTTTTTTCTAAGAATTCCTCTATTAGCAGCTTTCCTAACTCTTCATAGTTACTCTCCTGTTCTTCTTCTCCATCTTCAAAGTTAAATGGAATGATCCTGACTCTTTCATGTCTAGCTAGAGATCCTTGTCTAAGATGAGGAATAGAGGGGGTGGGAGGGAGAGGAAGAGAGGCAGCAAAAAAAAATAGGAAGGGAAAAATAACAGTTTTAGAAAAAGGTCCAGAAAAAACAGAAAAAATAGTAATAGAAGAACATGCATTAAATAAAGGAAAATTAAAATCAGAAACATTCAGAAATAACAAAGTTGAAAACCTGCCAATCTACCACCATTACACTTCAATCAAATAGTCAAAAAAAGCAGCAAGGGTTGTGAGATTCCACCAGTTATGGCTGCACAAAAATTAGAAATGCCTGTTTGAAGGAGAACAGCTTTTTGTGATCAAGTGAGGGTACACAGCCTTGGCTGTATCAGTACTCTGCTGTTACTTTTTTAGGCATGCTGAAAAGAAGTCACTTATTGCAGCAACAGGACTACTTTGAGATACAGTGCCCACGCACACCATTCCACTATGCTGTGCCTGCATTTCGGTCACTCCATGCTGCAGACTTTGTTTTAGCAGTATTCATAAAGCACACAGGGACTCTGTGTCTCCCAGGGGTGGCTACAGAGCAGAGACTTCATGTAAAGACTCAGGAGTCACTGGACTCCAGGCAAGTGGGGACAAGGGACAAAATGCAAGCTGTGCACACCAGCAACATGAGGAGTTCCAGCTACTCCACCACTCCTCTTTGCTAGGAGAGCTCTCACTGCAGCTAATGACCTCCAGGGGCTGCTACCAACACAAAATTAAGATTCTAAGAACTGCTACTGGATCAGAAGTCAAAACAAAACACTGGCACTCGTTATGAGCCCACTGCAAGCCTCAGATGCTCTTCAGGATCTGTAATTTCCATTTATAATGCATGCACATAGATCCAGCAATCCACACTTGTCCATTGTGGGAGAATGGATTAAAGCTGTAAAACAATTCCAAGCTTATTAGAAAACCAAGTAAATGACCCTTGGGATTTTGAGATTAATTTCTAGCCCTTGATCATAAAAATGATGGTTCAACAGCCCCAAGGCTAGTAGTAAAAAAGCTTCCTCTTTATCTAAACCTCACAAGAACAGCTCCCGACAATTTACATAAAAATAAATAGGTAGAAAGTGGATGTAAAATCATCAAAATTATCATCTGAAAGATGCACTGCAGCTTTGTCTCGCATCATTCATTGCTGAGAACTAAGGAGCATGAGGTCACATATGCCCTGGCCCCATAAAAGCAGGGCAAGAGAAAGGCAAGGACAGAGGGCATACAGGCATTTTATGGATACTGCTAATACAAGAGCCTTCATCCTGAGAGCTGCATGGGGCACCCCCATATAAAACACTAACGGGATAGCCCTGAAAGAGAAACAAGTCACTGCATTTTCACTACTGCTAGTTTAGTATTGCATTTCTACCAGTATTAGCTAACTTACTCTAAGTGGAAATATGCCTATTACTTTAAATGAGTCCTGTTATACACTGTTTAGAACATTTACTACACTTCTCACTCACAATTTTAAGATAGAAATTGAACTAATTTTCCCTTAAAAGCTAATGAAATTCAAAAGACTCCCAGGACCACCATAGTTACTGGATCAAGACCTTCCAAATCTGAGCTGGAGGCTATAGAAGCTACATGAATGCCTGAAGAGCCATTATCTGTAAATGCTCAACCAACAATAGACTAATTTAGGCATAAAGCAAATGACTTTTCTTTCTAATTGAGTTCCTTCACCCATACGTGTTTCCCCTGCTCTTCCACAAAGCATCCCTTTCACTAGAAATAAAGCAGTGGTGAGAGGTCCAACACATGAGAGGAGAAAACGACAACAAGATCAGCCCAGCATTTAACTACCACAGATCTGAAAGAGAGACAGAGGCAAATGGCGAGTATGAGCTGAAATGTATCACAAGAACACTTCACAGCAGCAGCAGCAGCAGCAGCATGGAGACAGGCACACAGGTGCACAATGTTAACCCACCTATCCGACAGATCTAGAGAGCGCCTGCTCTCTAGTGAGCACTGGCAGCTTGTCATTTGACTACACTCAGATGTGGACTCTGGGTCAGTGCAGACACTCACAGTGGAATCTATGCTATCAAATCGCCTTGGAAGGAAAGAGAGCAAGAGCAGGGAGACATGGAGGACAAGTGGTTACACAAAATGAACATTGCAAAGAATAGTTAGTGCTTAAAAAAAGAAAAAAACAACCCAAAAAACCACAAATCTGAGGGGAAGATGTCTGTTATCCTGAAGCCAAAGTGTCTCTTGGCAGCAAAACACACTCTAAGGAAAAATAAGAATACTGCTTTTTATCCTTAGGAAAGGGTGTAAGAAAATACATGTACTTCTATCAAAGGAATATGATCACAGTTAAGAGCTAATAAAGAGAATCAGAACTTTTCCACCCAAACTCAAATACTGCAAGAAAAAAAAAAAGCAGGTGTTAGAACAGGCAGTATCAGCTGAGGTACTTTGGCAGTGACAACGTTTGGCCAACTCAAGACAGGTTCTAGTAAAGCTTTGTCTGGTTCCTCTGGATCTGCCCGGGACAGCCTCGTACAAGCCATCATTTCCTCAGCAACCACCAATTCCAGTCTGCCAGGAACACTGATTCCATCAGGTGACTGCCTGGTCCACAGCTCTGAGAGCTGCTAGGACCAAAATTCAAACAAAATTTGGTTTTGCAATACCCAACTACAACTTTGTTTTGAAAATACTTAAGATCTACCCACGTGCTTCTTTTCAGTCAGCTCATTAGAAATACCTTTCTGGTAAGTAAGAGAATCCCATGTAGCTTTGGAAAGCTTATCTGCATTTTTTAAGTTTTAAGATTAAACATGCAGCAAAAAATCTTGTTGGGCATGTGGAAAATGCACATGGGAACAGGAATGCTCAAAGGGAATCGATCACCATTCTAGGACTTGCCTTTCTGGACTGAAAGCAATTTTAGACCATAGCAGACTACAAAGTTCATAATTTTTAAGTAGATTTTATTAGTCCAGATCTTTTCACATTGACACCTTCAGGAAATCATTAAAAAAACCCAAAACACATATTCCAGCTTGGTATTCTGTAACAGTTCAAAACAGAGTGCTTCTTTGGAAGGTCTTACAAACACATTTATTCTTCAGATACAGTTAAAAGTTCACACATACTTCAAGCAAGGTGAGACATGAAAGGCTACTTGTGTTGTCAACACCACCCCAAAAAGTCACACAACTGCAAAAATATGCAGCTACCATTGCCTTCCCCTCACTGGGGGACCAATACCACTGCTCAGTTTGGCTCTTCCATAAAGAAAAAGCCTCATATCATCTTCACAGACTCTCAGTAAGATCTTAATTGATTTTATCACTGCAAACCAACAGCACAGAATCATGTGGGAAAGGGAACAACTTGCTTATATAAGATATTTGATGGGCTAGGAAAAGAGCACTAGGAATGACATGTCATACTGCAGTAAATGCATTTTGTTGGCACATTTGTGACTGTTTTTTAAACTTCAGGAACAGTAACAACATTAAATGTTACCATTAGACTTCATCCTTTACCATTAATGACCTTATGTCAAGAATAGCAAAATTTAGCCTGAGTCATACACCCATGAGGGTAACTGAATTCAGGTTCAGGCTTCAGGAGACAAGAACATTCTTATCAAGTGAGACGAGGTAGAACAAATCAGTTATAATATATATATATAAAACTCTCCACCTCTCACCATCATAGTGTTTAAGCAACTGCCTCTTCCTTCCACACTGAAGGCAGAAGCAGCAGCATGGCCTGTTCTACACACCCACTCTTACTGGCTGACCAGCTCTGTCCAAGTCCTTCTGCTTTCCCCTTACACAACCAGCCCTAGTTCACAGCCACTGATTTACATAAGTTAATGATGTAATGCTCAATATTTCAAGAAGTTAAAAACAGTTGCAAAACTACTGATTTATGGACAAAGAGATAATTTAGAGCAAGTAAGCTATCTTTCACATAGCTCAAAGTAATCCAAAAGACAAAGTACACCATTCAACAGTGTCATATGGTAACAGGACCAAAAAACCCAAAAACTAATTGGTTACAGACTTCTTCAATACATTGTTTTGGCAGAGTTAATAGAATCAGAGCTAATCCAGAACAGAAAATATAGCTGCCTCGGGAAAGAAGCTCCCAACAGGGTAGCTCTGCTGAGCTGTGTTTCACTGGCTTGGGAGGCATGCGATGCAGTGGTACCAGAACAAGCAACTACTCAGTGCTTTGGCCTTCAAAAGGTAAGGTGAAAGAACAACCAAAACTCACTGAACTCAGAGTTGTGCATATCTGTTAAAGGTAACTCCCTAAACTGCCGGATCTCGTGAAACACACAGCCTCATGGGCTGCTGGTTCGCAGCAGACCCCCAGTGCTAACAAAACACGTAACATCTCCCTATCAGAAGACTTTCAGAGCCCTTGGTCTGCCCTGCCCTGCCCTGCCAGCACAGTGCCTTCACAGCCTGCTATGGAAAAACAACAGGAAAAGAAGAGCTACCCAGAGGACAGCACCCACCTGATGGCCACATGCTCCCGATAATCCAGATCGTAGTTTTGTAGGGAGTCAGCACAGGAGTCCCGCAAGACCCCTTGCTGCTGCAGGCGTGACGGTGCCGTGAACTGGTGCACGGAGGCGTTGGGCTGTGCCGTGGTGTGGTACGGAGCGGGAATGCTGTTACTGGTCTCACTGCGATAGTCGCTGTCCCGGTCATCCACGGCGCTGTCGGCATCTTCGAAGGCTAAGAAACAAAAGCAGTTTAGGGTACAGCTCTCCCACGTTGCCTTGCTGGGACAGTGAAGCCCATTTAGTTTTGAAAGAATGGTAAAAAACCCCACTATTTCTGCTGCGGATGTATCTCCTCCACCTGGTTGCTGGGTATAACCTCCAGTTCTCTCAAGTGTGTGGCAAGGAATTGCGGTGGTCAGATACACATCCTCCTCTCCCTCTTCCCACCACAGGAGTTTATTTCTCTTTAGTTATTACTAATAAGCAGATTGACATATTTTAATTTAAAACAAAAAAAACCCCAAACCCCAGCACCTAAAATTTCAGGCACTTTGCTGCTGCCAAAATGAACCTTTAAATGCTGGGGGTGGAGGGGAAAAAACAAAAACCAATTTTTTATGGAAAGGAGCTCTTTCCTGGAAACGTTTCAACCTTTAAGATCTAACACTGTCTCTTCTTCTCAGCATCCTTAAACAGAAGGTTAAGGTTGTGGGTGTTTTCTTTCAAGCCTTTTTTTTCTACTTTTTTTGTAAAAGTATTAATTTAAGTTAAGAGAAACTAATGGAAAGTACTCTGTAGGAAAACCAGAAGAACTGGGAGAGCAGTCCTGATTATAAACAATTATACTTCTTCTTATAGGGAAAATTGCTGTATTTAACTCATAAAGGTAAATTAGCTTAAGTATGGTACTTAACAATAACCTTCACAAAGGAAAATGCTCCTTTCCAGTGAGTCCCTCTCCCTGCAGAAATAGTTTAGCTTGTTAACCTTTCAGAAGAGGAGAATGCCAATATCAAAAGGAAAAGTATCAAAAACGTTGCTGTGTATGGCGGTGCAGGATGCAAGGTTATCTTTGCAAGCTTAAAGTGAAATACACACACCATAAGGCAGTGGAGTGCACCATTAACATGCTTGAAACAAAAGAAAATAAGAATCAGCCATTATTCATTCTCTCTGCCACCAAAAGCCTGTCTAAAAAGGACAATCAAATTAAAGCCCTCTCTGGTAAGTTATCCAATAGTGCGTATTTGAGAATTCTACACAGTCATTCACTATCAGGTTGAACAATAAAGTGAAGGTGCTCCTTGCATGCCAGAGTGCATTCAAGTGCTGAAATTCCAAGCAGATGGAATGCAGCATCAGGGAACACCTTTTTCTTCCACTGGCACTTCCCACACCTCTAATTCAATTTCCACTTTTTTAATCTGGGGTAAAATTTGTTCTCAGTGATCTTTTCAGTTCCTTCACAACATAGTAAGTTTAGGGCCCTGAAGATGGATGGAAGAGTAGAAAAGAGCCCTAGCAGAAGACAAGTCCACAAAATACAGGCCACTTGAAAAAGCCCAGATCTATGCTCTTAAGTAGAACCAATTCAATTTGATTGTCCACACCAAAAATGAGAGTTAAACCTCCTGCTCTTTAGTAGTTTAAATGCTGCAGAGCTCTTGTCAGTCTCTTGTAAATTGAATAGAAATGAATAGCAATCATACGCTGCTTTATTCAGCTTTATTAAAAGCACGGTGTCCATCTATTTTATTACAGTTCAGTTGCTTAGGAGAAACATCAAGATTTACTACATAAAAGTGATTTTATATGCTAAAGTGCCAAAGTCCTCTGAGAAGCACCAAACTTCCAGCCCGTGGAGCAAAGGGCTGATCTATTTGTCAATCACAAGGCACACACTGTCCTCAGAAGAACAACAAGCTATTACTCAGCTGAGCAATGTCATTGCTGAACACTGGAGCCATTACCATCTAATGCACAATAATTACTTTTACTGGGACAGAAACACTCTGCTCCAAAGAGCCTTTTAATGCCTCACTTTGCTGTTCAACTAATTTTTTCATCCCACCAGATGTAGCTGTCGTTTAAGGTAAGGCCTAAGTAACTCTGGTATGATGGAAAGTCCTTCAGCTGTGGCTGCATAATCACCACAGCACTTGTAAGGGCTGAATGCAACCCAGCTGAGACACAGGTCTGGGATGTGGTGAAAGTCACCAGACCAACAGTTCTAGAGATAAACAGTTTAGATAACCTCAAAAGTATAGCAAAAAATACAAATCAGTAGTACAACTATCTAGGTCAAAAAAACAATGAATCCAATGACTCACTAATACCAGGCTAAGCTTAGCATCAGGGCATGCAAAGACTTACACAGTTACAGTTATCAGGAAGCAAGACACAGCTTCTACAGGTCAGCAACTCTGTCCAGCTGACAGGCTCAGAGATTTCCAAACAAATCAGATTGCTGCACAAGCACTATCTGGATTTGTTAACCAGCCATCGCATCTCACCTCTGCACTATCAACCAAAGATTTCCCACATGAACCACAGTATCTCTAAGCAACATCCAAAAATAGCTGATTAGCTTAAATGTTAATCAAACATCTAGAGCATATATGTTTATAAAAGCTGGCACCAGAATTTTTCAGTTCTTACTGGTGTTTAGCATGAGGAAGTCTCTTGAGTCATGATGCAAAATGCCTCCCTGAGGCATATTTAAAGGATGCAAGGCTCCATGAGGCAGGAACATATTCTTTCTCTGATGCATGCACCAAGAACCTAACAGCACCCATAGATGTTAATACCAGCCAGAAATCCTCAAGTGAGGATTACTCACTTGATTAAGAGACAAGTAAAAAAATTCTTATTCATGCTGAATTGCAACTACCCTATGAGCAATCTCATTTTATTTAACAGAAGTGTTCTCAAATGAAGACATTGCTCAGCCTGTTCAAAAGCATCAAAAACTGGCCCATATGTGGCTTAGAGCATACACTACCTTTTGCAAGAAAGTATTCTGTGAAATGCCAGTATATAACGATGATCCTGTACATTAAAATACTTGACACCTAAATTTTACTTAAGCAAGAGACTGACAAGAACTTGCTGAAGCAGAGCCCCTTCATAAGGAGGCATCACAGGCCATGTTTCAGCAAAGTATCCCTCAAAACACACAGGGTGTGATAAATTCAAGTAGTATTTTCTTCAAACAGCGAAGTTATAGCTTAGCCTCAGTGTATGAAGATCAGTTAAATTAATCACAAGATACATAACAATAAACATTAAAAGTCAGTAATTGTTTTACCACGGTTTGAGAAATTTCACACATACCAAAGAGCTCTCAAGGGACACAAACTGTTTCTCTGTCACAGGACCCACTGTGTAGAGAGCTGTGGGTAAGGCTGAAGTGGTAGGGCACAAGCATGCTGTTCATGTTTCATAATTGAATATTCATGCATATAGGCAGCGTAAGAAGAAAACCTGCTGGGCAGTCACATCACACAGTAGGATTTTACAGAGTGGGGAAAACCAAGAAAGGAGAGGTTACTTCTCTGCTTGTTACTCCTCCCTCCCAACTCCTGCCTCCAAAAGTCGTAACATGACTGCTGCAGGGCAGTCACCCAGCTTTTAATGTCTTGATCTCAAAACAACTTTGCACAGTCCTGCCATGCCAGCTCAACTAGTCACCTTTAGCCTCTGGCAACTTTCTTAAATCAAGCTTCAGGACAGGAAGGAAAGCTAACAGCAAAATTGTTACACATGGCTGGATGAATGCACTGGAAGAAGTGTTTTTGTTGGTTTAAGGGTCCCAATGCACAGCAGGAACTCTTCTCAAAAGGTTGTATTAATTCCCTCCTGCTTTTCTAGAATAATGTGTCATCAACCACTGGGAGCTGGGGTCCAGTCCCCCAAGCACAGTTACTGACCACAAACTTGCGCAAAATCTTGGACAAAAGCAAATTCTTTGCAAGTTCTCCAAAACAGGCACTGAGCTTTTCACAGCTTTTGTCTATTTCAATCACAGTAGAAGAGAATACAGTGTACTACCTGAAGGAATGATTTCCAGTCCAAGTCAGCAGAGATCTCTGCCATTTCCACACCAGGGTCTTTGCAATTCACCTTCCCCACCCTTCATCCATTTAAACTTCTTTTCACGATGGCTGACAACAACTTCTTCCTTAAATCTCAGATCCCACTGCACCATCATCTACAGAACCATCGGCCACTTATGACAATCATGTACACTTTCTAAAATCTTATGCAAATCAAAATGCATACTAGCTTAAAGAGGAGTATTGAAGTAACAAGGAAGGGAAAAAAAATCTCAAATTAACACAAGGGCAGTTTTTGATGCTGTTCTGTATCTCCTCATGCTAAAAACACCCAGGTTATGAGAAATAATTTAAGTGCAACCCTGCAGGTCATTAGTTCATCATATTGCCCTCATTACTTAAAAATACATTAGAAATTTGCATAATTGTAAGATGGCAGGTTCACAATATTCAGTCTTCAGTTTAAGAGCTTTCATAATCTCCTTTTTCCCACTTGAAAATACTCTGCTGCTGAAACACTCAACAGTCAAGAACCAAACTGACAGGCTGAAGTGCAAAGACTACCTTGAACATCTACCCTTCTTCTTCAAGTATTTCCCTTTCCTAAAGTGAAACCAGGTCAGCAGCACAAGATGTCTATTTCCTAAGATGCCCTCTGCCCAGCTAACAAGGGTCTAGGCTACAGCACTCCTCTTGCAAGAACTCTCCCCAGAAAAAAGTCTTTCAGCTACTAGCATGCTGTTTCTGCTACTTTATTTTCAGCTGCTGTTGAAAGTTTACAATTAGAAGTGTATTTTTCATTACATTGTCAGGCTAATGGAGATCACTTGGAAACCTCATCAACACTAGCCCAAACCTGTCTGTAAAGATGTTAACATGATTTCAAAGAGGAGAGTACAGGAAGGATGAAGGAGAGGGAGGAAGAGAGCCTGACAAATTAAAGTACCTTTTCGATCAAAAACACCACACACCAACACACCAGATAAACAGGAAAAATACACTCTGCATAACCTTCCTAAAACTCTCACTGACCAGTGCTTAAGCTCCCCATTTCCCTCCCAAACGCCCAAAACCAGGAAATTAAAGAAAGCTATTTAGGACATTCATCTTTTTTTTAGTGGTGTACAAAAGTTAACTAGTTACCTCTCAATTATCCTACCACAACTCTGAGAATAACTCCAAACAATCAAGACATCCAAGACTGACAGCATGAGCAAGTTGGTAAACACTGTTGATGCACAATGAACTTATGGTTTGATCCAGGACAGGAGAACAAGGAGGACAAAAATTGTTGTGGGGGGAGAAAAGGGGAAGTCACTTGTGGAAGACTTCTAAAATGCAGAACAGGCCCATGTGTGAAATGCACTGTGCAATTAGCTGGACATTAGACTCAGATGCAGTAAGAGCATCCTCTCCAAACTCCATCATGTCAAAAATGGAAAAGCACCAGGGAGAATCTCCTCCCTGCTGGATGCAGTCACAGTGACACCCTCATTCTTGGCTTTTACACAGGGAACAGATACCTTCATTTTAAGACTGATGGATCAAACTTTGCAGGTCCTATGGGCCGTAGAAGTCACACACTGTATCTTGAGCACAAATCTTGCCTGTTGTGACCTGTAGGACTTTCAAAAAGTGAAGATGTTTCATGCTCATTATCTGGAAAAATGAACAAAAACTTTGTGGCCTGTGCCCAAGTTATCACACCAGTCTTCAGGTGTGGCATTAGCTCCACAGATCACGTCAAGCACCAGTTAAACTGAAGCCCTGCCACTTTTGCTACGATACTGTCGCACTGAGCTCAAATGTGGGACAATTCCTACTACTCCACTGGTGTGCACTAGCCATCTCTGCTTTCAGATTTACTCCTACTTGTAGTATTTGGAAGAGTTTTCTGGAACTACAGATTCCCTTGTGTTTTTCCATTATGCCAAACATTGATGTGGGCTTACGTAGGTATGAAGACCAACATAAAACATGTACACAAGAAGAAAACTAGAATCACCTTTACAGGAGAAGAGTAATAGTCCAATTCTGCCATCATGTCCTCAAATTCCAATAGAAGGCACAAGCAACTCATTTAAAACTCATGACCAAAACAAAGCTAAAAAGTGAAAAAATGAACAGCCATCCATCCACACAAATGTGAAGACTAAGTGAAGTAAAAGAAAACACAATGGAGCAGATTTTCTATATGCATGAATATTTTCACTTTTCCTTGTACTGGAGCATGCTGCATTACTATACAATCAGAAAGCTTACAAGAAATCAAACTGTTACGTACTCAGCTGCTCTCCCCATCCGAAATAACTCCAGTTGCCTGCATGTAACACAAATGGCAGAAAAGAATAGGAATGGAAAAAGAAAGCTTAGAAAAACAAACCACAAGCATACTTTTCATGTATTTAAAATGCCTTATAGATCATGAGCTTGAAAATGTAAAAGATTTTTTTCTTTATAAATACAACATTAAAGTTATGTTAGGGCTTACTCCTCTTATCCAGTTTGTTTATAAGACATTTTGAAGACTAAGATCACTACAAACTCTAGGAATTGCTAAGCAATCATGCATTTATTAACATAAGTAGACAAAATACTTATCAATCAACACATTACCTAGCAAGAGAAGTTAAACAGTTATTTTCTAGTACACTTATTACCAGGCTTACACACAGAATGTCCCAGAAACCAGTCCAGCTTAGAGCATTATCTGATTCCAGACTAAACTCTGCAAGTCAAGTGCAAAAGTTGCTTCATGTTTCCACTTCTGCCCCTTCTCAAGAATGAAGTCAACCCAGTGGTGAGAGCCATACCAGTAATAACAACATGAAAAACTGTGTAAACTAGTATTGAAGAGTACTTTCTAAAGCATATAATAAACACATGGGTAAAAAACTTAAGAGCTCTCACAACATTCTATGGATGCAAACGGACAGAAGTTGATTCTTCAACAGTAAGCAAATCTTTCCATGTTAAAATTGAAGGCAATAATAAATTCATGCTAAAGCTAAACTGCAAATTGGGTAAGACAGCCAAGTTATTACTTATCACTATCCATGTTGACACCTCGAGGTCATACTCAGCATGATGAAGGCAATAAATTAGTACATACAACCCTCAAAGACTTTAGACGCAGGCACACAACCTGCAACTCCAAGAAATGTTTCAGAACCAGCATTTCTAGAAGACTGCATGTAAAAAATGCTTTAAAAAGTGGCGTTTACAGGGCTGTCCATGCATCAAGTTCAGCAGACAATAAATAAATTCTTCACCTCTAAGCAGAGAAGAAGCAAGAACTCTCTGTCCTGGTTACCAGCCTCATCTCTACCTACCAGCCAGGCACATATTTCCAGAAGGGTGATAGCTCAGAGGATCCCTCACACTGCCCTCACTAACAAGAGTCACAAAGCTAGAATGGGCAAGTTCTTGACTTTAGCTAAAATTGCAAAAAAAGAATTCTGAAAAAAAAGTATCTTTGTCCTAAAAAATCACCACCAAACTAGTATCTAAAAAGAAATAACTAGTCCAGATGAATAACTTGGCTTCCCAAGGGTTTAGTCCCTATGCACATGTACTACGCAGGGGCCCTGTTGTTACTTCAAGATTACAGAGAAAGGAAAGGTGGGCAGGAAAAAGAAAAATAGACAAAGATGTGGACTACCCCAAGAAAAAAAAAAAGGGCAAATTAGAGTTTAACCCTCTCTGCCTATCTGAGAAATAATGGCACATCAGAGCTACAACAAGGTTGCTCCTTTTTTTCTCAGAAATAAAAGGTTTACAAAACAATGCAGTTCCTCAGAAACACATCAGTACTTCAAGGTCCCTGGACTAGGCTCTGACACACCTATGTGGTGCTTTGCACAGGCCCAGGCATTGCTCAGGTTTACATGGCACTTTTATTATCTGGTAGAGATTCATTCGCTTCTGGATCCCACAAGAGTAGTTAGAGAAAAAAAAGCAACACATGTATGTTTGCATTGGTCATTAAAGGAAGCAGCCCTGACCAAGTGGAACAAACACAATGATATTTTTTATCATGTTGATTTAGAAAGAACCACATATTAAACTGGTATAATGTTCAACACATGTAGTTTCCATGGAGTATAAAAGGGTTATTCCTCTCCTTTTTATAGAAATTCTTGTTTACAGAACTTAACGAGTGAGAAAAACCAAAGTCTATCAAGTCAAGCAGTCTATAACCTGAGACAAGACAAATGCCACATCTCTAATCCACAGCAGCAAGTGTGACAAGCCACCACTTGGACAAGGCACCAGTGCCAGCTGTGCTGGCAAGATGGCTTGGTACTCAAATGCATCACAAACCTGGCAGGATCCATCCAATAGTGTTTACACGATCCTGACCACAGGGCTATCACCTCGGGCTTGTTTTTCACTAAAACAAAAGTCCACAGATTGCCTAAATATCAGCTTTGACAGGGGTCTGAAGGTATTTTGGGAAGGAGGAGTGGAGAAACAGGAATACACCACCAGGTTAGCAAGGAAAAAAGAAGTAAAAGAGATGCCACAAAGAGAGATGAGAAGGGGATACAACCAATAGAAAGGGTATGGAAACCACAGGCAGGGAGAGCAGAGGCAATAGAGAGGAGCATGGGGAGAGGGTTGAGAAAAAAGAGAAAGATGTTGACAGAACTCTTCACTGAGCTTTAATTTGCTGTAATCAGTAATTCCCATTAAAGAGAGGACAATTTCCTATTCAAATAATAGCTTATGTGTAACTCATTCCTGAAAATCTCAGCTCACTAACAGATGTGATAGCAACTGCAGCACACCCTTCCATATGACTTCCAAGCCTGTATCTCAGCTGAACAGTAAGAGGCAAAGGAAGGAACATTCAGGCATCTGGATTACTATTAAAGATCCAGAAAAACTCTGTTGTGAGAGAATATTATTGCAGTCAGGCTATGTGCTAGTGAAACCCATGAATGCACATGTAACATCCCAAGCAACTGGGGAAGAAATATCAGAAGATACCATCAATTTCCCAAACCTGTCCTGCAACTTTCATAAAGATAAAACACCCAGACTGACAACCTCTGAACAAGCCACTGTAACCAATCTGTGTGGAAGGAAGTAGTGGCTCTTTAAGGGAACACAGAAAGCCTGACCCCCAAAGCCAGCTCAGACTGTTCCTAGCCCTTCTTTCCCATACAGTAAAAGGAATGGTTGGCACAACACTAGCCATCATTTAAAACTGCAACAAGGACAAAACCACCAAGAGCTAAAAACAAGTTTCACGGATACAAGGTCTGTCCTTGGAGGAGAAACATTACCACCTTCAACAGACAAAAGGGACCTCAAACTGACAGTGATAACTCTGAGCCAGCTACTTAACCTGTCCACCTCACTGCTACCAAGTTCCTTATGAACAACATGAAAACCCCACAAACTTTCCATGCCCCAACAGCAGCAGATTGCCACACAGGGCAGGGTGAGGAGAAGAGTGACTGCCATGAGACACCACCTCCTTACCCTGCAAGTTTTCTTACGCTGTGAAGTTGGGTCCTGGCTGACCAGGGCATGGTACAGCTAGAGACTGACTGGGAAGGCAATGCTGCAGGAGCAAACAGAAAGAGATACAGCAACAGGGTGTAAGGGATTTTCAGCCAGAAGCTCAAAACTCTGCTTTTGTTTGTTTTTACTAACACCCACTTCACTTCAGTGTCTAACATTTTGGGAAAAAAAAAAGATGAATTTATTAAAGATTCAACACATATGCTGCTTCATTTAAGATTCAGGAGCTAACAGTATATATCTCAGTCCTTCAGCATAATCACAGAAGACCTGGGCTGACAGTCTTGATATTTTGAAGGTTAATGAAAACAGAATTTCTTTTTAGCCTTTTCAAGTTGTTTTTCTGCTTCATAAAAATAATATGCATAACCTTGATTTGTTAAGAAAAACCCCTTCCAGATCACTTTTGGGAAGAAATTAAAACCTGTACAAACATGAATCAAAAACAGGAACAAGTCCAGAACAAGTCCAGACAGATAGAAAATGGAAATTTGTAATTCTAAAAACATACAACAACATACATTAACACTGGAATTGATGATATAGACAAGTCAGACTAGTTACTCCATGTGCTCTTAAATACCAACAGTGTGTGTCTCGGTTATCACATTATTTTGTATTCATAAGTTTCAGTACTCAAAAAATGAGGTTTCATATAAACCTCCAATTAAGGACTAAGCAATGCCAGAAGCCTGGTGACTTGGAAGCTACAACATTTTTGTCATTAACACATTTTATAAAGCACATCTAAGTTCCCACAGTTAGCTGAACATAACATATGCTTGCTCTGTGTCTCAGTTATGCAACTATTCAAGGAGGAACTCCTCCTTCCCACTTCACACTGTCAAGCCTGGATCAGCAGGGACACTGCAGAAAAGCAGAATATTCCAAGATTTTAATGCAGTCTAATTTGACTGCCTGTGTGCCATTTTGTTCCATTTCTCTTTACAAGCCCCTGAGAGTGGCTGGGACCTTCTATCCTCTGTCAGAACACTACCATTTCCTGCTGTCCACTGTTTACAATGATGCTGGTGAATTATTTAATCCTCCTATTATATCCCATGCTGAGCACAGACAGAAATCATCTAAGTAAGTTTATAAACGCAAACTAAGCTCAGGATATTGCTCTATATTTGATGCTAATAAAGTACTGTTTGTAGAATACAAAGAGAGCTGGGAAAGTCCTGATCAGTTCTTTTTTCTAGGTTTAATAAAACACCTTTTCCCCTGGCTAATACCCCCAACACAGTGCACATAGATCTCAGATTCCATGAAAATCTACATTCTTCCAGTGTTCAATGTACTTCCCAGAATTAAAAAGATGTTATTTCAGTGGAAGAAGCTTCTAAAACACAAAACATACATTGAATAGGTTTTTACAAGAAGGTCAAGTTTTCAGTAGTAGAATGACCAACAGAGTTTCATTAGAAGTACCACCATCTCCAGTTCATTTTTGGAACACCACAGATGAGGGCTAAGACCTCTGCACAACAGATGAGTTAAAAGGCGCTGGCAGAGACAAGCACAGTCACTGGGGTATGACATGGGAGTACTCTCCCCTTGCTCTCCTTGTTTCACCACATTCAGGTTATGAGGAAATTTTGGAGTATTTCATTTTACTAAACGAAAGGACCCTTCTGGCCCCCTTTACTATGGCTAAACAAAATCAGATTGAGAGCTGACAATTCCAGGAGGGCTTGGATCACCATCAAATCACGAGAGCACCCACTAGGTTATTACAAGCTTGTGCAACTCATTAATAACTGTAGTAAAAAGAATCAGGCAGAGGTCCACCTAATTTTATCTACAGTGGAGAAACTGTAACATTTCTATCACTGCACTGATACCTAACACAGATGTCTCATTTTACAAATTTACACAGATTATTTGGCTGTCAGATGTAAACACAGGTACTGACGAAAGATTTATACACTCCTCATGAGATACAGTTTTGGACTATAGTGGATCACCTATTTGCATAATAGCAAAGAGGAACAGCAGCTGAGATAAAAAGATTTGTTGCCTTTTTTTGTTCTGATTTTCAGTCTTGGACTTGGAGTACAAGTCCTGCTGCTCAAGGACACATATTTATGGCTTGTGCATAAAGTTGGGCAACAATTTTTCAATCAGTTTATCTTCTTTAATCTAATTTTTAAAAAGTTTATATTCCACTGTGGTAAAAAAATTCAAATGAATATGCTCCTATTGCTATGACATTAAAGGATGACAAGGTTTTAAAGCCCTTAAAAAAACCTGCACTAAAAAGAAAGGCAGCTTTCATTAAGAGCACTCTAGACAAAGCTGGAGTGTTTAACAGAGCATTTGCTTTGTTTGATCACTGCTTATAGAGACACACATCAGTACTGGCAGTGTTCAGCATTTCAGTAGGAGCTTTATGTTTAGGGTTTATTTAAAAGTCAATGCTTTATTTTCTTATCACCACCTCTCTGAATTCAGCCTGTACTCCAGGCAAACAACAACTAAAGAAGCATGTTTAGGGTATCAGCAGCAAAACCAAAGCCCTAGAGTTCTCTAGAGTTCAGTAGTAAATCAAACTTTGTTACATTATAATCTATTAATAGAGCCAGTATTTTTATTTTTAAATTCCATTTGCTGAGTACTGCTCCTTAGACATATCCACTCCTGAAGTAGTAGTTTTATCCCAAAATTGCAGGCAGACATTTTAGAGTAAGACCTTGAATCTGCATTCCTTTTAGCAGATCTGTCATGCCTTCAGCCAACCCTGACAGCGAGTACCACAAAGCCACAAGAAAACAAGTCTCCCAGAGGGGATATACCCTAAACAAAGAAGAACAGGAGCTGCTAGTCACCCAGAAGCAGAGAGGCCAAGGAACTTGCTTTCCCAGCCCATCAGCAGACTACCATAAAACAGCTCAAACAATGTTTTTCCTTGTACAGACTAAAGCAGTTTTTTCTCGGCCTAGCTTACATTTAAAAGAAAAAAAAAAAGTCATTCATGTGTGCTGTATTGAATTACACTAACATTTTTGAGGACTGTTGTAACTGCACTCTGGCCAAAAGAGCCATGGCTTTTCAATGACTGCAGCACGATCTTTATTGTCACCTGCCCTTAAGAAGAGTAAAATAACCACTGACTTCTTTATCCTTCTCAAACTGGCCTGGTCTAGAGATGCTGCTGACCTCTGTTGTTTAAGTGCAGAATTGGGCTGGTAACCAGGAAAAAACAGCAAGAATCTAGACGTACAGCACACACTAATACAGCAAGGAAGGCTATTGTCACCTCCCAGCAATCTCAGACAACTATGCTGCCTGACCCTCCACTATCACAGATCATACATCTCTATGAACAATTCAGAGGGTCAAGTTGCTTAAGAGTGTTTTGGTGCTGCCTGACCTTGAGAGACTGGTATAGCAGATCACTTTTTTATATACTATTATTGAAGAAAAAAAAACAAGTTCTCTCAACAGGATGTCATTTCAGCACATTTGCTACCGTAGGGTCAGTTCACCCAGCATCAGGGTTGGATACTCTCAATCCAGTGGCAATGTAATGGCAGCAGAAGGATTGCAGCATCCACAGTACAGCACAAACACAAAATCCACGTGGATGGGATCAGGGCTTCCTGGGAAGTCAGGCAGTCTTCTGGATTTTTAACAGACTAAACTTGTCATCAGCGCCATGGAAAGCTCCATCATCTCAGCATTAGAGTCACAGAGGAATGCGTGGCCCTTCCTGATGGACCACTGGAATTTGAGCTCTTAAAAAGAAAACTAGTGAGCATCAGGAATGAAACCTCTCAAAGTCAGCCTTCATGGTACCTTTGAAATAGTGGTGAGTGGGTGGGTATTAAATTAATTTTGCCTTATATATTGTGTAGAAATAGATTTCTTCAAGCAGCAAAGAAAGGTCACCACAACAAACTGATCTAGCAAAAAAATGGCATCCATTCCTATAATGGGTATAAAACATGTTGCCAGATTTTAAGTAGGCAAAAAGCAGATTATGTATCTAAAACAAAACTGAAGCATTCTTTTCCTGCGTGAATATGCACACGCACACATTCCAGAGAGCATTCAGCGATGTAATCTTGCTCCTTTCTCTCCCATCATATGGCAGACCAAGCTCAGGCTAGCTTTGGTTCTTTTTGCTGATATAACAGTGCAACAGAAGTTATTTCTTCTTTTGTTGCTGATACCAAAGCTCAGTCTATTGCCAAGCAACAAATTTACCTTCTTCTGATAAAAAAGAAGCACAACAAAGCCTACAATTAAAAAAAAACCAAAAGCCCACACACAACAAAAAACCATCATTCACCACAGTCTCGGTAACCAGAGATTTTACGAAACAAAGGACTCAAGGAAATGGAAGGAAAGCATCTATGCAGAAAAGGGACAATAAAGCATTCTCAGGAAGATTATCAGTCACTGATAAGAGGGCAGACATAACTGGTTGATCCAGTGGCACTTAGGTTATCTTTCCTGAGAATCATGCTGAACAAACCTGCTGTCTTCCAGAGTTGTAAATTCCCTGACAAATGGTATAGGTCAGTATTTACAGTAGCTGATATTACCCACGGCTCCCAAACCTTTTCTGCAAAGATGCAGAGTATCTTTCTCCTCCCAGTTTGCACTATGACTGATCGAAGTCAGAGCTGCATTTAAAACACTCACAGTGTGACTCACTTATGGATTGTAATGGACTTCCATGTCGCCAGAAATGATCTTGAGCATACAAGGAAAACACATCTATAACTCCCCACAATAAATAACTTAGTGCTTATTGACTCAAAGCCGAAGTAATCAAATAACATTTTTTCAATCTGCTTCATTTAAAATCAATTTCCAGGCAATAAAATCTTGCTTTCTTTTTACCTTATATTTAATTTCAGGTTATGGGTAAAAGCCAATATGGGGATACTGCAGTTATCCAACAATGACACATCAGAAAATTAAGAATTACCGCTACATTTAATAGAAAGGCAAACATCACTGCATCGATGGGCACTATGGTGCTGTGCTTACTGCTCGGGATCACTGAAAGTTGAATCAATTGGAAACACGTGATGTTTCCGGGGCAGGAAAAATATACAGGGAAGCACAGCAGCTGGGATGTAAAAATGAAATGGTTAAGTACGATAAAGGAAGAGGCAGGAGTGTGAAAATCAGGAGAGCTTAGAAGAGACTGTATATGCAACAGAACCACCTGCTTCATTTAAGAATAGGTAGGAAGCCCAAATTCCACATTAACTCAGAAATTAAGGGTCAGACTCTTCTAAGAACAAAATAGCATTTGAGACTGTCAAAGTGGGCCTGAAAGCTCGATAATCTCCAGAAAAATTAGAGCTCCCATTCTGGGCTGAGATTTCCCATTGTCCCATGACAAGGCAGCAGCCCAGAGACAAAAACCCACCCTCACAGACCAGGGGTTGACTTTCAGACAGGACCCACCTCTCTTTTCTCACATCCTGCTCCATCCTTCTCCCTCTCTGTACTCAAGAGAGGTAACACTACAAGTTGCATCCATGCAGGAGGAGGGAAACAACCACGAGAAGAGGTGGTTTGGGAATGGGAACAGACGTGTGGAAAGTAGAAAAGCAGAAAAGGGCAGAGGTGTAATCTAATTTTAGCACATAAGGACATGTGTTTCCTTTATAATGAACCTGATCTGCCTGCTGGTGTAGGAATTTCTATAGCTAGGACAAGGAAGTCAAAATGCTCTTCTGAGACCTGCAAGAGGCTAAGCAGGACACCAGTGGCATGTGCAGTTACGTTCCATTCTTTTCTTAAATACAAGCTGTGTGAAGTGTTTTGCAGCATTTTTGCTTTGTAGTGCATCAGCTTTTATTTTTTTATCAGGTTTGTATTTTTTTAGGACTGGGAAGACATTCTCATGTGGCAAAAACTACTCACACTGACTGGGCTTTTTTTCTCCTTCTAAACACTTAAGTCTGTTGTCCAGCTGATTGTGTCCTGCTCCCAGCAGTGACAGTATCTCACCCAGCACATCATGATGGAAAACTGGGTGAGTCTTACAAGAGTTCTTGAGGATGTTTTTATTACATTTAAAAATGTGTCTATCAATTACTTATCCACATGGTAAGCAAGAAGACTCCACACTGGACACATTTTAGGGTAAGGAAGGAAATCCACTGCTCCTATGTAAAAGGAGTTGAGCTCCTGTGTCCCATGCAAAGGTCAAGTCAGCTTTAAATAGAGGCACAATCAACCCATCTTCTGGGTTAAGCTCTCGTGTTCCAAAGGACTATGCTACTTTCAGGCAAGCTGACAATTCTTATGAACAGGTTGATGCTGGGAGAGTTCATTTTTCAAAAGTACCTCTATGTTAAATGTCTAATTTACATTTTTCCATGTAAATAGATATTCATAGATGTCGGATACTCGCAGGCAGTAAATAAGCAAAAGTACATGCAGTGCCATGAGCTTTACTGAAAATTCTTAAATACATTAACCACATACTGCTATGAAATGTTTAACATCCATTCTAATGAATCTTTTAATCCATGAATGATAATATTAATTTCTTGTGTGACATTAATTGTTCAAACCAGGGACCTTCAACTAATTATGGTAAAAGGTCACTTTCTAGGAAGATGCAGGCTATTAACAGACACCACAAAAAGGGCAGCTGCAGTGCTGCTCTTCACTGTGTCTGTCTCCAAGAGCTGAGCTGGTTCTCCAGGGGAGAAACCAGCTACAGAGAGATGTAAAAGCACCCTGCTGTGGGAACAGGTGCAGCTATTTTCCCTACACAGAAGCATTCCTTCTGATTTACCCATTCGTCCCAATAATTACAGGAATCAATCAAACCAGTCTCCTTCAAACAAAAGCAAAGTCCAGGGCACAGAGCCAGGGAAGTATTTTCAGCAGATAATACATTAATTTCTTGGACATTGCATATCAGACCATTTTTCTTTGATCTTTTGACATTAAGGATTCTGCACACTATGCTAGTATGATTTAATAAAATATTAGTTTCTCCCAACACATTTCTTATTTGTAGGCCAAACAGATCAATTGTGACCTCTTGACTATTTAAAAATACAAAACAAAGCAGAATAAACCAAAACTAAACCACCAACAAAACCAAAACAAATGAAAAAAGTGCTTTATTCTTTATATACACTCTTTTTTTTTCCCCTACACAAAAAGAGGGGGACACATTCAGTTACCTAGAAGGAAAGTACTGCTGGAATACTTTCATAGAGACCTTTGCACATGTTCTAGCTACACAGCACATTCAGATTTTCTAGGCAATTGGTTAATGTCCATATTTTGTTGAAGATACTTTTAAGATAACATAACAATACTATATTTTACTCAATTAATTCTACTCAGAAAAGGTAAACAGTAATTAGCATTTCCTAATGTTATCATTAGTTTTGAGGAGATCCTGTAATCAGCCTAATGGATAAACAGCCTGCAATGTGTAATATGCAAGTCTTACAGGATTTGAAGTAGAGGATAAGAGATTTGTTTAAATTATGAGACTTGAATTTTATTAATGTTGTTGCCAAAAGTAGATAAGGCATTCACAAGAGACATCACTGAGCTTTCATCTATTGTATGACAAAAGCAGTTTCAGAAATCTAATTTTTCACACCATCAGATACAGTATTTCCTAGATTATTTTTCCATCCGCGTTTTCAGAAGCATAAAAAAAAATGCAAGATGAGATAAGCAGAAATTAGTAAAAGTATTTTTTCCATCTATCAACACAGCAAGTACAAAACCTCTGGTGCATTTTAAAAGGCTACCAACAGTACTTGTCTCCATCTATTTTCTGCCTCTTCAAATTTCATGAAGCAGTAATAAAAATAATATTTAACACAGAATATTTAAAGAAATCGTGCTTAAAGAGCCTGGCTTAGTCACATTAAAAAAACTCAGCATTTTCTTACTGCCATCAATATTACAAGGATCTGACAACACATTTTCTGTTCCTATTGCAGAGGAGGACACCAGCAGGTTAAAGACACAATGCCTGATGTCACTTCCTGGCATCAAAAGCTTTAGACAACATTTTGAGGAGCACAGCTTTCATAACTGACAAAGGTTACTGTCTGCACAGAGATTTAAGTACTTCTAACAAGAAAATACTGTTCAGATGTACCATCACTTGATAACTAACCATGGAAGGAAATCAAATGCATTGAAAGAGAAAAAAATATTGAGAATATATAAGTCTAACTTACAACACTGGGAGGCAGCACTGGGCAATGGTTTCTTCTGGACTTCCTCCTGAAAGGAATACTAAAGAAGAAAAAAGAAATAGGAAGGAACATAGATAAGAAAGCAAATGGTAACCTTATGAAACAGCTTTCAGAGTACAGCATGACACACACTAGAGAAAATTTCCCTGGCAGTATCAAAACATCTATAAGCATAGTATCTATAAGCAAAATATAAGCAAAATATCTGTAAGCATAATATCTATATTTAAACACACTCCCAGAAGTGTCCTCTTTTTTCATGCCAAAGTCATATGTTACAAAGTGCATGTCTTATTAAGGTGAAATCTGCTTTACTAAAAGTATGGGCCCTATTATGAATTGTGAGACCTCAAGTTAAGACACCTAAAAGACCTGATTCTCCACACCACGACGTCAGTGTGATACGGAGCTCAGAACTGAGTATAAACCTGTTTATGTTTAAATACTCCAGCACGGCTTCAACAGTTCAAAAGAGAAGTGGGCTCACAGCAATTCTGCAGTAGGAGATGGAAGCAGTTAGACAACTGGTGTGCCTGGCAGGGCAGGAACACAATGTTTGCCCAGCCAACACTTGCAAACTCTCCTGTGATCCACTTTACATCCAAAGTGAAGAATTTTTCATCTCATTTAATGCTAAATTAGAGAACACAGAGGTATTTCAATTAGCCAGCTTTGACTTTTTACAAAGCTGTTTGTTACAGCATCAAAGACTTCCCCAGAGGAATGCCAGTGGTTTTATTTTGTTATTCTCTTCTATCTAGTATTACACAGAGAAATGAGAAAATTAGGACAATTGGCCGAAATAATGAGAGCAGTCTTTGCTGGGGAAAAAAAGGTCCAAAACAAAGGAAGTGGCAAACTCAGAAAACTTAAACCCTTAGTAAGGGTTTAAGTAAGCTGCAGCCTGTGCAAAAGAGGGCCACCAAACAGTCTCTCCTTGGATTTGGTATGGATTAATGAACAGTTCTTTGCATGGAAGGTGACAACCTGCAGACTTCTGCTGTGGTTATCTTCAATCTGTGCTACTTAAAATGCAAGGGATCCTGAAAGGTGGTTAGTCTTATCATCAGCAAACTGCCAACCCACTGAGTTAATCAGGACTGTGGAAACAAGAACTGCCGGATCTGACAGCACTGACTGGTTGACAAAGTGGTGAAAGGAAGTCTGTTGATGAGCAATTTCAGAAGCACAGAACAGCAATGGGTTCTGAATTATTGCACTCAGAGATCCCAAACTGGCAGCAGTTTGTTCTTTTTAAGGCATCAGCCCGGCGGCTATCAGCAGTCCCAAAAAGAAAACTGAGTATGAAACATTTGTAGGAAGAGAGGCTGGAAAGCATTTTTATGACACCACATGAACTCCAAATGAACCTGCTTCTTGAATAATGCTGTGCAACTTCTAGTCTGTTCACTCATTGTCCTGTAAACAGCTGAACTTAACGTATAGAAAAGAAGATAAAGGCACAAAGCTGTCCTTTACTAAATACCACTGTGCAGATCAGGGTTATGCAGCCCAAAAAAGTGATGTCTGCAGCTGAGTGGCACAGACTGGATGCATCAGGATCAGTCATTTAATTTCTCCAAATAAACATGCCACCAGCAGGTTTCACAACAATACATGTATTTGCCCAGAGCAAGTCAGGTATTTCTTTAGGCAATGCACAATTAAGGTGCTGAATTCCTTTGCTACAACATAACTGACCTGGGTGCATTCAAAAGGCAACTGGCATCCATAAAAGAAAAATCTACTGAGTGTTGCTAAACACAAGGACACTGCCTCTGGCTCTGGAAGTTCCTGAGCTACAAGTCACTGCCAATTAGGAAATATGCAATGAAGATCTCATCCCCACTCTGGGTGACTGGCATATGTGGGACAAGAACCTTAGGTCAGACACTGCATAGGTGTCCTCACATTTTTGAATTTTCTCACTGGTGACAGAGAACACCCATAATAAATTCGAGATCATTAGGTCACAAATACAGAGACATCATTTTGTTATTGGTATTTGCTAAAAGCATGCACCTAGCAAGCAGGTGGGTGGCACTGCAGGGAAAGGGGAGTCTCACAAAGCTCAGGGTATCTTGCAGCAAGTACCAGCTCAGTGAAGCACTAGAGGGCACCTTTGCTTCGCTGAAGTACGTGGCACGACCTGCTCCTACAGCCCACGGGAGCAGGGAGGCACCACAGCAGCATCTCTGACAGGACAAATCACAGACTGAGCTTTTCATCTGCTCCTACAGGTTCCCAGACTCCTAGGAAGGCAGGAGAGGTTGCCCTAAAGGAGAGGTTGCCCTAAAGTTGTTATGTTTTACCCATCAAAAAACTGGTCTGTCCTCAGTCAAAAAGAAAATCCACCTTATTTTCCTTCATCTGCACAGTTAAACAAATGACCCATAAAAAAGAACACAAAACAATAGATGAAGGATCCCAGAACAAAAATCTCCTGAAGTCACTGCATGGGCAGAATATTCTGCAAGCTTTTTTGCTAAAGAAAGAGACCTATCAAAGGGTTTAAGCAAGCACCATGTTCTTACTCAATGATGTTCCCATCAACATGTGTGCACCTTTTTTTTAAATACTAATTTCCTGTACAGGCATTAACATGTTAAATCTTACTTCACTACAAACTGGAAGGAAAAGTTTTATTCACGTAACAGACTCTCTCTCAAAAAAAAAAAAAAAGAAACTTGTAGTTTACAGCTGTTTAGCCAAGTGCACATTAGAAAAAATAGGAAATGAAGCTATAGCTAGCAGATTATTATTATACAAGATTCATATAAACTGAGCCATTAATAACTGGATTAGGACAAAAGCCAATAGCTCCAACAGTCCTCAGTTCAAAGAATGACTCAGTACCTTGCTTTGTCTTCTTCTACAAAAAAGTCCTTTTTGACTTAATTTCACAAAGAGAACCTACCTAGCCTGTCAAAAATTGTTTCACTCCCTATGGAGGTAAAGCATGGTGTTGCCTTTCCTTTGAGCATATGCACATCAACAAAACATTATTCAAGCACTTCCAGCACGCAGAAAAATATTCCTCTATTTAACACTAAACAGTACACTTGAGAAAACAGTTGTTTAAACAGTTCATGGAAGACTTGTAAATGATCAGCATAGAGTAGTTACCCTAATCACAAAGAATACAAAAGAATACAATACAAAGAATAAAAGCAAGTTATGAGGCATTCAGGGCTACATTAATCTTTCAATTGAGATATTTACCTCATCATCTCCCAGTGAATTTATTTGTTCTAATTTTCTGGTCCAGTATCTGGCCTCCTCTTCAGGGATATCTATATCAAAAGAGTAAGTCACACCACCTTATTAACCAGACAAGTTTGCACTTTGTCACCATTAGCATTAAAACAGGGAGAGTAGTCCAAGATCACACCACAAAAAAACCCACATGCGATTTTGAAGAAATAGGACTGTCTCATGTTAGAACTCAGATGGAAAATAAACATTGTAAGCAGTTACACATTTCAAGGGCTTACATTGCTTTCCTGTTTAAAGCTGATTAACCAAATGCACACCACAAAAGACAGGGAAGAGAAAGACAGCCTGGTTCACACTTAATTGAAGTATTAGTTTCATAGAGAGCCATTTCACAATGGTTATTTTAATACACTTGCTATATGCTTGATAACACATAACAAGAACCTCTTCTGGAGGCTTTTATAACCTCAGCAGAACAAGGGCCCCCTTTGAATAGAATGCCTTGCCTACATACCTGGTGCAACATGAAATAAAACACAAAAACTAAATGGTCTCTTTTATTCCTTTGCAGGCAATAAGCCAAATCTTTTGAGGTAATGAACAGTGTTATGGGCAGTCATATTCACATGAAAGCACATTCCTGCTTTCACACCACACTGCAACTTCATTGTGAAATGAATCACAACAACAATTCTAGAAGATTTACCAAGTGGGTGACTGACAGCAAGTACCAAGCATTATCACCTTTATTTTCGTAACTATTTCTATTTTCTATTTCACACTTTAAAGTAATACAGTGTCCTAATAGAACATAGACTTCTGCCACTCAAATTTCACCTTTCAAAGCACACCCTGGGAGATGCAGATGAACTACTGTGAAAAAAAACCCAAAATTATTTAGGGATGGGATGGTGTGAAACCTTTGGAAAAGGGAAAAAAGTTTATGGTTGGGGGTTTTTTTAGCCACTCAACATTCCCGACTGTAAGAACTTCTAAAATCTGGCTGTTCATGGCATGAAACTGCACCCGTGCAGAAACTTCAAAGCTCACAGAGGAAGGAAGTGGAGGGAGTGCTCCAGCTAGCCATCACCAGCCCTGCAAGCTGACAAGAAGATAGTGCTATACCAGTTCAGCTGGTTTTCCCAGTTCCTGTAACCCTTTACACTCAAGGGTGGCCTCAAAAGGAGCCACGTTTACATCTAAGAAGTTTGTTTTCCTGCAATGAACTGCACCCCACGAACACCACCACAGCAATACGTTCAGTGATGCATTGGCAAGAGTGGGAGAAACAGGATAGGATGGCCTCCTGATGAAAAGGTGATTCTAAAAATCGCATCCACTCTCACTCCTGAGAGAAAAAAAGAGGATTTTTTGGCAGATGAGCATTCCATTGGAACTACGATGCTTTCAGAATGGGCCAAGTATTGCTTTCTTTTACTTTGAGGGGATACCTGTCCTACAAGTGTCCTGTCTGACACACAAACCACCATTTAGGAAGGCAGTGACCCCACAACACTGGAGATAATAGTGGCCAGTGTGTTAGAACATGAACCGCTGTCAACAGGAACATGCCAGAGTTAGTGGAATTTCAAATTTCAGAAGGAGCTATTTGCTTGGACACTTCTGTAACAGAAACACCACTGTATTTTCATGCAACTAGCCTCACCCAGATAAGGGGATAAAATAGTCCCTTCCTTGAAAAAAGTTTCATGGAAACTTACTACCTAGGTTCAGAAAACCCTAATTTAATAGAAAAAAAGACAACCTAGTTCTCCTTGCTTGGAGGGAGACCAAAGTAATTTCACCATAATACACAAAGCCAGTTGTTCTTTCTGATGTACAGGACATTACTTTGTTGTTAAATCCTAACAGAAAATAAAGTAAGATAAATATGAGTCTGCCACAACTAAAAGAGTTTAGAAAAACATTTATGGTTTTGATTATCAGGGCTGTAGATCACAGCTGCACAGATTTATTAGGTGAGGTCTGCACAAATCAGGGTTGGCATTCACAGCAAATCTGGACAGACCTGGTCTAGAAAGATGACATCAAGGAACTGAATGGCTATCAGCACACAACATGGTCAGATTTAGGAGAACAAACTCCAACAAGGCCCTGAAACAATGCAAAAATTATAGCAATGCCCACGGAATTGTCGTTGAAAGCCATCACTTCTCTAAGAGATGAAGAAAAACTCATGAATTGAGGACTAAAGGTCAGAGCCTATCTTGTATCCCAGAAGCCCATTTCATAAGCAGAGATATCAGATTTTTATTACAGAATTGCTGCTTCTATTAAAACAGCTTCTTATGCAAGACAGAGACAAAAATCTGCTACTGTCCAGATAACAGCTGCTTTAAGGACATCGTCTTGAACTTAGAGAAACTCCATCATCAATACTAATAGCAGTACAATTGCTGCACAGCAAACCCTAAACACGAAGCCACTGGCCTATGATTTTGACTCAAGTTACCTTCTCAAAAGAGATCCCAATGAAACAGAATTCTTGATTTTTTTTGAGGAAGCAGTTTATTTTTCACTTTCGCCATTCCACTGTGTCTTGTCTCTGTCAACAGTTTTGTTCAGCCTGGTTCTTTGGAATGCAGAGAATGGAAATCCCTACTGCAGAGATCACAGACTGCTTGCAAGGCCACATCCACTGGCCAGCTCCTACAACACTGCTCAACCTTGATTACAATGAAAATTACTCCACCACATTAACTTTTGCTTACAAGGTAAGAAGATGGAACTAGTCCAACAAGAAGCCACTTGATGCCGACTCAGGACTCCATTGACATCATGCTTGGTGAACAAAAGCAGCAAGGTCATATGTCAGTGAAACTAAACTGCTGAACAAGAACAGAGAGGAGATGGGCAGGTATGTTCAACAGCTTTTGGGGCTTATAAATTTGATAGCAAATACAGAAACGTTGCAAGCTTTATTGTCCTTGCTCCTACTGCCATCTGCAGCTGGAAGGTGAACCCCCTGTTTTCTCTGGGCTCCTGGGGTTAGGAAGCAGTGAGTTCTGGTTGTGCTCCCTAAATGAGGGGAGGATCCCACGGCTGGCAGGGCAGGGGATTTGCCAGCTGGGGCACCATCCTTACAGCACCTGAGTAAGGTGAACAGAGCAGGCCCAGAGATCACGGCAAGGTTCAAACAGGAGCCCGGATTGGCAGCCAGGTCCATGGTGACAAAGTCAAGTCCACATCTGGGAATCTCTGGGGTCTATAAGCAGGCACAGACATGGCAATGGCTGTGTGGGGGATCAGTAAGTCCCACACATCACTCAGGATTCAAGGCTCGGAGGTGAGCTGAAGTGGGATTCCTGGGCACAGGAGCACTGGTGTGGCTGGAAGTCCCAGGTGAGGCTGCTCAGAGCAAATAAGACATATCAGTGTATCCAGGGCCTTGACATCTGGATAGAGACAGACACAGAAATGGGGACACAGCAGTACAGTTACTTATCAGACTGAGGAAGGAAATGGACAAAAATTTTGTACCTCTATGCAGACCACTTCACTCAGTTATATCCCCTCAGGTACCTAAAAATGACAGTATTCCTGCTTAGAGACCTCTAGCCTGGCAATAACTAGGCATTTCAGCCCTAAAGCTTTCCTCTCCTCAGGCTTGGTGATCTTTGCTCTAATCCTTGCACATCACATTTTGCCTCCTGGGTTCTTGCCAGATAGCAAGTCCTAGGCTGGGGTATGTCCCAGCTTGGCAAAAATTAGAACAAGTGCTGAAAGTAGAAGTGATACCCTCTCTCTCCCCACTACAAGCCTTCATCTGGCTTCCCCTCTTTCCAGCCCCAATTTCTCCCTTTTTCCAATGTATGGAAATCTTCACAGGTTTTCACTGAAATGACTTTGCCAAGCTGAGTGTTTCTTTCTGTTCAGTTCCCAAGACAATAAAACAACAAAGCACATTTACTCCACCTGATGGCTGGATGCAGATCAGCATGCTCCCAGCCTGGGAGTGATGAGAGCACTAAAAGCATCTTCATTCCAATTATGAACTAGAAACTGCCTGGCACAGAACCAAACTGCTATAGTTTGGGAGCCAAAAGCATTTTTGAGTGCTGCATCCTGTGAGGGATTTGCACATAGTCACTGCACTTCTAAAAAAGGGGGACAGAGTAAAATTGCTTTTAAACAGAACAATTTTACACTTGAAAAGCAGCATCCTGAAAAGTCTGTGCCAGCACACATTCACTGCATCAAAACAATAATAGCAAGACTGTCTTCTCCCTACCACTAAATTTTCTAAACCAAGCACAAAAAGCTTTCTCCCTTCCTTGATATGTCTGTCTTGATCCCGAGAAGAAACAGATATGATCAGTGGAGACAGCTGCTCCAGCCTGTTGTCACTCAGAATCCCACAAAGAAAGCAGTTTATTGTCATTTTTAATAGACTACCATGCATAAAAACGCTTCCCACCCTATGGGTTAACACCAACCCTCAGTAACGCTTTGCATTTCCCATGCTCACTCTTTGCTGCTCTTCTATAGAAGAGGATTTTCAGTCCTTCTGTTTCTGTGGGACTGAACACTCAAGAGCTGGCAGAGAGCATCAGACGACAGTCAGGTCCCCAGCACTGCAGTCTGTCACACAGAAGGGCCCACAGATGTGCTTTCTCCTGTACACCCTGTGCTGATGCCATTCTAACAACACAACTGAGCACTGGGCAAGAGCTGCATCTGCCATGTGCAATGGGACACATGGGGGATATATCAAGGCCACCACAGATTTTCTTTGTCCCTTTAGAAATCTGGGCATTAATGAAGTTTAACTCCTGTATGACCTCAGAAAAGCTTATCTTGCACCACCAGGAGCAGAGACTAAACTCCTATCAGCCTTTGTTAGGAGATGATTGCTTCTCAACTCTAAGCCTGGTAAATACTTAAAAACAGATTTATATGGGGAAAAAAATATCTAAGTTGCCTTCACCATGTACTACCAGTACCAGCAACAGCCATGTTCTGCATTTATTTCAGCTTTAGATGTTGCCAGTCTCCAAAGTATCAGGAGAAGAGATACGAGGAAGGTATATATCAGGTGGAAGCAGAACAACAAACCAGTTTCTAAACCTCTTTGCATACACGATAACGATTTACATCAAGGATTCAGCTTTTTATGGTTTTCAAACTCATTTATTCTCTTTTACAAACCTTTAAAAACTTCTCAAGGTCCACCTAAATAAAATTAAACATTTTAAATACACTGAGTAATGTGGGGCACTGCATCCACATATATCTAAATTAAACAGAGAAGCCAGAAGTAACAGAAAAAGCACAGAAGCACAGCCAAACAGAACACACAGTTTTTTTAAAGCTGCTATCCCAGACAGCTGTGTTTTACCCAACTTGCAAAAGCAGCACAAGCTGTACATCTACACACTTATTGCTCTGGTTCTTGTGTATCTACAATAGCCAGGAGATCTCCACCTGGGAAACAAAACATGATACACAATGTTCCTGAGTGTCACTCCAAACCTGCTGTTATTAAAATGTTTCCTCTGCAGCACAGATCTTCCACAGCAGATCAGTGATCCATTTAGTTCCCTGTGTAGGTTTAAAGCAACAGTTCCCAGCTCGTATGACAAAGAGCTTTAACATGTAGGCCACTAAGAGTCCATACTGCTATCCACCCAGCTAAAAGGAAACTGACCTGCAAATCCATCAGGAGAGATGTGGAGGCAGTGCTGTGAGCTGAGCTGCCTCCATGCATCCCTCCATGGCTCACAGCACTTGGCAAGGAGACAGAGCCTAATCCATACTGCAGGATTCTCTATCCTAGAGGTGATGGCAGGAGATGCTCAGTCATGATGTGAAGGGAAGCACCACTGGAAAGGGTGACACTCTCTTCTGGTGGAATATCATACACCCTTAGTGCCTACTGCTTTTCAACCTGCCCCTGACCTTGACATAGCAGGACAGACTGACAATGGAGATCCAAGCAAAAACTGCAGCACTCTTCAAGGGAAGAGCAGCAGAAGCCTTGAAAGAGCTAACTCATACACCCATTTTTTCTTGGATGTTTTGAAACCATGGAGAGGCAGAACTCTTTTCACATTCTAAAATAAAAACCCTTCAACAAAACAGTGTGGAATCCCTGCTACTTCAGTATTTGGCACAGCAAGCAAAGAAATAATAAATGTACTTTAAATGACCAATTGCGTTAAAAAGAGAAGAATCACAAAAATCCTGCTATTTACTTACTGCTCTGAATGAAATCCTACTCCTCCAAATGTAAAAATTTAAAATAGTAGTTAAAAAATCCCAAAAGAAACAAACAAAAATTCCTGTGAGTATAGTATAGGGAAAAAATACGCTATTATCTGAAATATTTTTGGTTTTTAAATCCAGATGCTCTAACGCATGATTTACAAGGAATCTGTTTTCTTACACTTGAAAAAAAAAATCTCAAAATGTAATGCAGTTCAAAACGCGAACTGCAGAACAAAGCAAATTTTCTTCTGGACTCTCTCTGAATAAAAAAGGAGATGTCAGAACTTCACTTTCTCTAAAAGCAGTGACAGATTACAAGCAACTGTGACAGAATGAACCTAGATGAGAAGGTAGTGGCTACAAGCCTTGCCTTCAGCTATGTGGGCTGTGTTCTCTCCCTTCCCAAAGCCTCAACACTTGCCCCAGAGAATCAAGACTTCCTTGTGAGGTAAAACAAAGTGAGTTGTTCTTCCTCTTACATAATAAGCAATTTCAGTAATGAACTTCCCACTGACAGGGTGACAGCAGCAGGTTATTTCCATGAGGAAGAGGGATGGCTCCTGACCAACACTAAACAGCTTAGCTGTCAAGACAGCTGAGGTGTCAGACACCTTTTCCCATCTAAACACTTGACTGTAGCCAAAGAGCAGTGCCACTGCACCTGTGCAACACTCAGGTACAACCATTCGGGGGACTGTGCACTCAGAATAGCACACTCAGGGCACAAGATACAATTTGGACTGGCTGTCGTGCTGCAGGGTCGTGCTGCATCCTCCTCTGCACCAGGAAGGGGGGGTATGAGACTCACAGATGTCCTAACTTCTTCCCACAACAGATGGCCAACCCTGACAGGTGCTGGCCAAATGCCAGTGGGTGCACAAATGCTTCACCTGTGCTTAAATACAAATTTAAGCACATATAAATTGCTCACACTGCCACGAACTTGGCAGCAAAAAAGAAGCAACAGGGATAGGGGGAGAGATGAGCCTTGCAATGACAGACAACTTTGAAACACTTCAATGCCCAGTGCATGAAAAAAAAAAAAAGGCACAAGCCCCAAGAACATAATTTCTATTCTTGATTCCAAGCATCAGCTAAGAGGTGGAAAGAGAAACTATAGTGGCTAAGGCCTTACTTTGGGGGTTTATTTGGCTATTTTGTTTGCTTGTTTTTAAGTAAAATAAAATCTAAAAATTACACACAACTATACCTGAAATCTGTTTGCTCCAATTAGCTACTTTTCCATATTCTGTACCTTTCAACCACCAGTAATTGCCAGAAAGGCAGTTCTAACAACATCGAGCTATTTATATACTCTGCTAATGATAATGTTCAGGAGCACTAAGCATTAATGTTTCACTAACTGAACTGAACACTCCTAAGAGGGCTTATGTGCACCTACCACAGAACAGCTCTAACAAAGCACTTGACCTCTTCTAGAGCCAACTTCATTTAGAGACAAAAAAGCAAATGCTTCCTGCTCAGGAAAGAAATGCGGGACTACAAAATCCCGAAACAGTATTAGAAGAAAAAAATGCTGCTAGTCTAAACATTTTAGCACCCAGAGACCTTGAAATATTCCATATTTATTTGGCTCTTGTTAGAAAGGAGCCAAAAAAAAAATTACTACCAGCAACTTGATCACCACTGAACTATACTGACCCAACTGAAAATGAACACAACTTGATGATAAAACTCAAGCTTCTCCCACTTTCTCCCCACTGCCTGCACTCTGGGTAAGTTATGGAAAAGCACTCACCAAAGGGTAATTCAAATCTTGTGTCCAGCAAAATTTTATGAGGAGTCGGGTTTTTTGTTCCACAGATTTCATCATGTTTCATCACAACTTCTGCCTCCAGTGTAGACCACTCCCCAGGACCTTCCTGTGAATCACGAGCCACACGTGAACAAACTTTCAAGTCTGAAGAACTTTATGCAGCAACTGTCATATTCATTTGCTAAAAGACTCCAAGAAGAGCTTTACAGCATTATCAAGGCCTGGTACCCTATTTTAATATCAAATTACATCTATCCAGCATGTGCTGGATTTTTCTCCCAAATTGGATTCCCTCCAAACCTCCAAGGCCTTTACCAGGAAAAGAAGCAAAGAAAGCAAAGAAAACCTAAAAATCTACCAGAACTGCTGCCTTCTGAGTGGAACTGGAAATATAAGCCCTCAAAGGCAGGACCAAGGAGTGCCTGGAGAGCCAGAGGAACCGAGCACCAACCAGACTTTATGGCCACACTGCTAGGCATCCCTACTCTTTTCCACTTCTGGTAACATTCTCTCTCCCTACTCAAATCCAATAATCTTCTAAATAAATACCCTGAAATTGGAGTTTCAAATTTGAGTTTCAGCTAAACATGTCTTGCCCTCTCTGCTCACCCAGCCTTCCTGACTTTGCAAGTATAAGTTTTGCTGAGGAGCTCAGCCTGGGCTGCACCAGATTTGTAACACATTATCTATCAACACGGGAGCAAATAAAGGTTCTGTGTCAATCTAACCTCATCAGATTGGTGAATGGCCTTCAGAGCAATCCACACAGTCCCAACCAGGGTGTCCCAGATCAGTCCTTTGTTCCATACTTCAACAATTAGGCCCAGGTCCAGTCGGCTGATCTCACTGAAAAGAAAGAAGAGGCACGACAGGTGAGAAAAAATCAGAATACAAACTAATTCTATTTTAGGTTCCACATTACCCGTGAACTCCTTCCATACACAGCTACATTAAGCTACAGAGAGCTTCTGGAAGTCGAGGCAGCTCACACTCACAAAGTTCCTGATAACTACACAAAGCTTGCAGACTAAAACCTTGACGTATGGGTTACGCAGTCATGCATGAGCTGCCAGTTGGGAACTCACCTCTGTGTGTATGTACACAAGGGGAGGAAGTGTATCTTGGGCCAAAACCTAGAGGTGAGCTGTTCTTTGTCATCAGGCACCCCATTTCTAACCAAGTGGGTGTCTCCCTTGGCAGCACAGCAACACGAGTGTACTGTGGCAGGTGCAGACATGCCAATACTTACCTGTTAGTGGCTACCCCAACTCCAAATTAACAGTCCCAAATCCAGCACAGCTGCATCAGCAGCACTAGTTATTGCTCAGGGTTGTGTTGCACCACTTCTGCTCCAGCATTAGCTACTTCCACATGGTCACCAAGTGCCAAATTCTTGGAAATACTTATCTGAAGGTATAAACATCTTCCCTCTCAGTAAGGAAAGGACGCATCTCAAATTTGCTTCTTCCCAATGTTTCACAGGATTTATACCTCCCTCTTCCATGCTGGTTTATAGTATGCCTATTTCAGAATAGCGTAACACATACACAGCTGGTAAAAACAATGAAGTGGAGAAGAATTCTGAGCTGTCTGTTGACACATAACTGTCTTGCACTCATCAACAAGAAAGGCTATGGCTCCTAATTTTTTGAGCTCAGGGTTTCCCTTTAGAGCAACAGCTAATATTCAAAAGTCAATGTTCAAAACAGTCAGTGCTGCTGCCTTTTGTCTTGACCAAATGTATCTACATTATGTCTATCAAGGAAATTTAAAAGCATGTTAGTCCCTAATTTCTGAACACTGTCATTGTAGCCAAAAAAAGAAAGAATTGCTGCAAATCCCAGCATCTATTTGAGCTTTGCCCCTTTCTTACAATTTTAAAAGACAACATGGTATCTACAAGGCTCAAGACAAACCCTACAGCTACAGCAAAGTGCATTAATATCTATTTCAAATCCAAGCATTTCTGTTCTTGTTTGAGACACAGGAATTGAGGTCAGGAGTGTCCAGTACTTTGGGTGGCTCAGTCTGCAATAGTTCAAAATCAAGCTATTACCCAGGCTTATTATGATTTTACTGCTAGCATCTTGTAATTCCAGTATCCTCTGTTTAGACAGCATTTCACAAATACAGCCAAACTAACAACTGCAGCATCACTGCTCTGCCCTCCCACTGCCTGCCCCTTGGAATATGATATTTATCTGGTTGCAAGTTGATGATGGCTGGCTGTCTGCTGGCTGGACTAGTATGAGGCCAGAAAGTGAAGGGAAGGAAGACTCTATTTTCAGTCACAGTGTAAAACCATGTTCTTTGCTTCAACATACATTGACAGAGCAAGCCATTGATCACGAAAGACCCAATGGGCTTCTGTACGGAACTTGACAGGACAGATGACTAGATAAGAATAAAAAGAATGTCTGTACAGTGGCTTTGACTGCTTTTGTGTCTCCCCTTCTCCACCTTCTGGTTAGTTGCAGAATAGCTTCACAGAACAAAAGAGCTGAGACTGGAATTTGTGTCCCTCCCTTTCCACACGCACACAGAATTTAAATGAAAGACATTTCTAACAACTTTAACACCGATTTAATTCTCATGTTCTAAACATCAGCTTGCACTTTCCCTCAAGAGGTGCTTGCTGCAAATACGCAGCTCTTTCCAAAGCTTCTTTAAAATCAGAAGGTGTCTCCAAAGAATCGACTGAAGTGCTTTACTGGTTTGGTAAATAGCCAAACCTCAAACAACCCCAGAGCCCCATATTCTGTCTGACAGGGAGTTCGGAAGCAAAAACAACAAACACAGGCAAAAAGCATTTTCTTGCTTATAGTCTATTCTTCTACTATGCCTCGCAAAAAAGGTAAACACAAACACAGACAGTAAAAGCACCTCTCCCTCAGGGAAAAACTACTGTGTTCAAAATCCTTTTCCAACTCCAGAAAGAAAAAGAACAAACTAGAGAATAGTAGTATTGGAATACCACTGTTATCCCTCCTGAGACAACTTAATGTTCACAGGATCATGCAGAACACATTCATTGCATATCATGTAATATTTCTGTTATAAAGAAACACCAGAACTACTGCACAGTTGCCTGGCTAAAGCAGGGACAATAATGGCGAGGTAGTTCATCTAATATTCTGCTTTCATATTTCCTAGCAACTAATTACGGAGCATCACAGTGACCTTACAGCATGATAGCTAAGCTCCCAGCTGATATGAGAGTGCAGTTCCAGGAGCTGCTTGAGGGGAGGGAGGAGGAGCAACTCTGAGAGCCTTCATCCAACACACTGAAATGCCTTCTTAAATCACTGCCAAGCAGCCTCCTCTGTAGCTGGCCATGTTTAAAGCTAGTTCCTGTCCACAGGATGAGCACAAATCACAGGCAGAATGAGTTAGTAGTCTGGGTACAGGCATGTGATTTGACAGACAGGTACAATTCCCTGCCCCAACCGTACCCAGTCCTGCATGGTTTACACCAGTGACAGCCACGGCCCCAGTCTGACTGGGAACTGCACAGAGTGGTGCTCAGGAGCACATACATCTCATGCTGCTCCAAAAGCAGAGCGCCACCAAAAAAGGGAGGCAAAGGCACAGCTGTGACAGCAATACTGTACTGACCCAGGTGAACTCCTTAAACAGAGGCAAAAACTTGCCACTTTCAACTGAAGAGAACCAATCGCTGCTGGATTGGGAAACATACCCACAAAATCCCATGTGAGTCTCTTACTACAAAACCTATGTAAACACCACAAACCCACTCAAAAACAGCAGCACTGGCTTTGACTGCACAAGATAGATACATTATTCCCTCCCATTTAGTAAATTTAGTTCACTTTGTCTTACAAAGCTATAGAGACAGGAACAGATGCAGTATAATCAATAAGTCATTCATCTACCAGAAGTAAAAAAAATCCCACCGTTCTAAAAGATACTGGGAAATCCTTGACTGCACATGAGGACCAGAGCAAATCAGAAGTGCCAAGTGCACCAGAAGCCCTGGAAAAGCTGGAATGGACTGGTTCTGCTGCTTATGGCAGGGACTGGCAGTCACTCAACTGACCAGAGGAGCTAGAAAACACATTCATGGGCACTGGACCAATGGCAGAAAACATCAACACCCGAGCAGCCCCCACACTGAGGTAACCAGGATCACCATGTTGAGGTCCTGACTGCATTAACAACCGCCCTTAATTGCCTTGACGAGCCTCTCCAGTGGCCTCCACCCACACTCTCTTCACATGGTCCAGGAGCCCCATTTAAGCTCAGCCTGTAGCCCTTGCCTAAGCTATGTTGTAGGTGTCTGTGTCTCAAGCTCATAGCCACAGCTGTGCACATACCTGGCCAAAGACAACATTAATCCAGATTCAAACCACAGACTGACTTCCCACCTCAAGACATCTCAGACCTGACTGGCAATTCCCAGTCTGTGACACCAGCAGAGACAATCTCCCAACTCACATGTCCCTCACCACAGGACAGTTGTATACAGCAAAGAAGAAAATTATTTAGGTTGTCACCAGGCTTGTGCATTTTACCCACCCAAATACTCCAATCCATGGACACAACAGCAGCTCCCTATGAATGGCAGTGCTGTGGAAGGATTGTGGAGGAACCAGGAGCACCTCATGGTGTGCCTCACCATACTTACAACATAAAGTCCTGTTCCCAGCAGGGTTGGTCACCACGCACAGCTACTGTCGTGCTCTTCACATTTTGCACCTTCAGGGTCACATATGTATTGAATTTATCTGGGGAACAAGACACAACAAGTTACTTCCATCAGCACAACCTTTTGTCACATACAGGCAACACTTCCAGGTTTTCAGTTCACACAGTGCATCCACAGAGGCCCCAGATGAAACACCCATATGGGAAGACACCACTGGGTTTAAGGGGCCAGATGTTCAAGATATTTTTCACCTGCCATCAAACTTTCAATCACAGCTTTTTTAGAAATTCAAGTGCAATCACTTGCAGTAAGACCAGGACAAAAGTGTGTAAAATCTTAAAGAACAGAGATGTTGCTGTTGATGTTGCAGTAAGATGTTGCTGCAGAAACGCAGACAAGAGGAAGAAAGGACAATCTGAAGGAACAAGCCCTGTCATGAAGACCAAGGGAGAGTGAAAAACAAACTTGCAAAACATACAAGCAAGCAGTTGTGTTGAACATGTATCTCTTACCTTCTGACCCAACTGCTCCCCTAGTTCTAACCTGCTTTTCCACCCATGAATCCTCAAAGAACTTTATAGACCAGTTGGGGGCAGAAGGAAAGTACTGTGATTTATTTCTAAATGTGGTAAAACTGACCTGACTTAGAAAAACCATGTTACACTCACATTTTGACATGACAAGCTCTCTTCAGATGTTTTGCTTTTTGTCTTAAATCCAAAGAAAAATCCTGAAGAACTTTTCTCCTAGTTCCTGCTATCTCTTTGCTAATAAAACCAAAAGGAGCCAAGCATGAACACATTCAAAGTTTGAATATCAGCATCCCAGGATGATAAAACTCCCTTTTAAGGGGAGTTACCATCTCAGTCATATCCACCAAACAGCCTGAAACAAGACATGCTAAGTAGCCAGGAAGCAGCGTACGTATTTTAACACTTCCATGTTCTACTGCCTTTATTTCCAGTGTAAATTAAATCACACTCCATTTTTATACTGTCAAAATTGCACATGGAAAACAAAGAGGTGAGTGGTGACAGCCAAGATGGCATTACAAAGGTGAAATCATGGCTGACAAATGTGGTGCTCTTCTGTGCCGGGGCTACAGCTTTGTTGGCTGGAGGCTGAGCAAGTGACGTGGTCTGCCTGGCCCTGTGCCAAGTGTATGAGAGTGTCTCTGGGGATGTCGTTGTCTCTAAGCGGGAGAGCCTTGGGTTTGATGGCCGGAGTCCTGAGTGGATGAAGAGGTGGCGGGGTGGATGCAAAGAGTTGTGTCCAGTGGCTCCTTGTGCACGTGGAGAGGAGTGAGGAGTGGTGCCCATGGGGGTTGTTTGCTGGCTTTGATCCTGTTGAAGAGCTTTGTTGGTGACATGGGCAGTGGGATGGAGGGCACCCTCATCCAGTTGGCTGAGGGCACGGAGCCGTGTGGTGCAGTCTGAGGCTGGAGGGAAGGGGTGAGCCATCCAGAGGGACCTGGAGAGCCCGAGAGAGGTGGGTGTGTGCGAGCGCCAGGAAGTTGAATAAAGCCAAGTGCAAGGTGCTGCCGCTGGGTGGTGGCAATGCCAGGCACACGTCGAAGTTGGGTGGAGATGTGATTGAGAGCAGCCCTGCAGAGAAGGGTTTGGGAGACGGTTGATGACAAGCTCCCCGTGAGCCGGCAGTGTGTGCTCCCAGCCCAGAGAGGCAAAGGGATGGTGGGCTGCATCCAAAGGGATGTGGCCAGCAGGACTAAGGAGGGGATTGTCCCCCCATCCTCTGCTGTTGTGTGACCCCACACGGAGCACTTGTGTTGCTGCAAATGTAAGAAGGACATGGAAGTGTTGGAGCAAGTCCAGAGGAGGGCCATGAGGTTCATAACAAGACTGGAGCACCTCCCTTATGAAGACAGGCTGAGAAAATTGTGTCTGTCTTGGAGAAGAGACAACTGGATGGAGACCTCAGAGCAACCTTCCAGTACCTGAAGAGGTCTACAGGGAAGGTGGAGAGGGACTCTTCACCAGGAACTGCAGTGACAGGACAAGGAGTAATGTGTACAAAGACAGGAAATTTAGGTTATATATTAAGAACACCCTTCCTCTGAAGGTGGTGAGACACTGGCACAAGTTGCCCAGGGAGGTTGTGGAGTCCCAATCCTGGCAGTGTTGAAGGCAAGGCTGGATAAGGCCTTGAGCAATCCAGTATAGTAGGAGGTGTGCCTGCCTACAGCAGGGGTGCTTGGGACTAGATGATCTTCCAGGTCCCTTCCAACCACTTGACATTCTATGATACTATGACTGTATGATTGTCAAGCATCATTTCTGTGGGTTAGTATAACACATGTCTGCATCTAGCTTCCAATATTCTAAGAGAGAAAAAGGAAACTACATGATCCAGAAGCTCAGGAAGAAGTAGGAGTCACCGAAAGATTCCTTCATATCTGCCTACAGATCCTGGGACACTGGGCTTGTCAGTGAAACCACAAGCTTTAGCTGAGTTAAACCTAGACTACAGGACAAATATTTTGCATCTGTGAAAAGGCTTCTTGATTAGAGAAAGGTTGAAGTACACATTATCTCCCTTCAACCTGGAAATTCAAGGTTAGTGCACACACAGATCTTGACCTGACATGGAGTATGGACAACAAGTCATGGAAAATTTTCTGCTGTAATCTGAGGACAGGTACATCCAGAGAATAAAGCTGAACAAGCAAGTCATGAATAGTGCAATTGTTTCGTATTTAAACACCTGAATAGGTGTTATTCCAGAAGTAAACTGCTTCTTCTTTTGTAAACTGGACATCAAATTTCATTCAATAAATGTATTTGCCTGCTAAGGGATTCCTTCTAAGCTACTGAACCACAGTGAAAAGAAGTTGTCTAGACCATAAATTCTGGATGTCACCAGCTGTTTGTTTTTATTTTATTACGCAGACACAAAATGCAGTGGATGGGATTTTAATTTCAAGCACAGCTGTTTTGGACTGCCACGTAAGAGAACCCATCCAGCAATCCCAATCAGAATTGAGAAGGCACTGGATCCACACAGGCACACACCAGTCCTGCTCAGTGGACATTTTCAGATCCTGTTTTGAACATGGACAGAGGAAGGATGAAACAAAAGGCCAGGGTGAGTGAGAAAGGGTGTCAGTAAAGGAACACATTTCCTTATTCATCACCTGTTCACGTCAGGGGAGCAGACAGAGGTTTCTCAGCACTGTGACAGCAGGTCACAGCCTCAAGCTTTCAACTAACTCAAGCTGCCTGGATCCTCAATGTAGATTTTGTCACTCCTAAGGAGAACATGGAAGAGCCGAGAGGAGGTGGATGAAAACTTGAGGGAGCAGCATGAACAGCAGCAAGGGAGCAGGTGTTCCCATTGCTGCAAACAAGCAGTAGAGCATGGCTTACCTGGAGGTCCTTGGAGTTTAGCTTTCTTTACTGTAAAGAGAAAAGAAAAAAAAAAAAAGAGGCTGTTAGTGATTTTCTTATGCTACAGTTGAACAAGTGCATCACAGTGCACTGCATTAATTGGACAATATCCCCAGTAGAGGCCTGGTAGATGGAAAGCAACATTCAGTTTAACAGATCTGGAGACAAAAGCTTCTTTGTACGCCATGACACCTCTCTAAAGTGATGCATTTAAAAAATAATCACTGGATTAATATTTGGAAAGTAATGTGATACAGCTAATGCAAAGCAATTTCAAAATCAGTCCTTTGCAACCAAAAGTTACTGCTGCTCAGCAAGATGTCTTTTGGTACCACATCACTTACAAAGTATCTTAGAGACACTCTAGACACATCTCCTTATAAACCAACTCTCCTAACAGTGCACAGCAGACTTTCAACCACAAATTGAAAATAATCAAGTCTAAATAGTAGCTCTATACTATGACACCTGTAAATTAAATTAACTAAGCCAAACAAGCAGCAGTCTAAACTCAAATGTCACTTTTACAAGCTCTTCTGTTAATTTAATTCCAGGACAGTATTTATATATAAAAATAGAATTGTTAAAAGCATTGGCTCTTATCTCACCAGATGGAGAAGGCCCATGTCTACCTAGGGAAGATTTTGTTTACATTTCCCTTTTGCAAGCTCATATCCTTACTAGAATTGCTTAGTGTAAGCACTAAGAGAAGACATCTCCAGGCTCCAGCTAGTTTTCCCAGTGGAAAACTAACACTAAGAAGAAAACATACTTAACACACTAGGAAGCAAGATATACCAGAGCGCAAAAAGATTTAAAAGCTGGTGTAGTGAGGTTTCCATCAGAAAAAAGAGTTGCCAATACTTACTAGAGACTCATAGCATCCAACTTCCAAGATAAAAGATCCAGGAAGGAACATTTAAAAATCAAAATAAAATAAAATGCCCTTACATAGTTACATGCAGAGCTGCAATGGAGTGTGATGCTTTCCATGTGGAGAACACTCTTGTTTTTGAGAAATTCTCCTTTGTGAGAATCCAGGAAGACGTTTGCATGCAGGAAAATGGTATGCCAGGTATAGTATGAGCCAGAAGCCTCTGAAACAGAAGTTAAATGGGCTGTACCTTTCACCTAGACTGACAAGGCTCACAAGCCTTTTGGTCCAAAATAAACTGGTTCATTTTCTCCCAGGTTCATGGCCTGAAGCATTCCTGATGCTAAACCTAATGGTGCAAGCAAAGCATACAGTGGTTTGGGCCAGTGTTCCTGTTGACTGAAGATACAGGTTCCTTTTAATCTCCAAAGCAGTCAGTCTGTTTAACCACTCAGAAACACACAGGACAATCTACCCACTTTCCAGGTGCCTTTGCATACCTCACAAAAGCAGGCATTTCAAGAAATACAGCTCTGGAGTGGGCAGGCACCAGATTACCTCTGAGCCTCCCCTTTCCTCTCCTTTGCAAGAGGCAGGAGACAAAGAAACAAGTGCATGTGCTTGAGGGAAGGAAAAAAAGGGAAAGAGGGCAAGGGAATAGCATAAGCTTCAGCTGGCCTCTCTTGCCGTTTTGTAACAAGTACCACTGTTGTTAGAAGGAAAGCAGAGGCAATCCCAGAGTGAAAATAAGGTATTATTTGTCAAAAAAGGCAGCTAGAGTAAGCCACTGGTTCCTAAACACAGAGAGGAGACACTGCCTCTGCAGAGAGCCATATGCAAACTAAGAGACAGATGCTGTCTGTACATTGTGGTCTCAGCCTCTAAATATTCAGAGGTTCATCTGATGAGAGGCAGCAAACCCTGCACTGCCTCAGCAAGCTCAGACGGGTGCCTGTGGGGCTTCAGCAGGAGCTGTCCCAGGGCTCACAGCAACAAGGATATCCCAGGGCAGCACCCAGGCTAAACAGAGATGACAAGCCTGCTAAGGACATAATAAAAACAGGAGTCTTTAGTAACTCCTAGGAATGAACATCATGCCTCTAGACAAACTGCATGTAATAAATGACACCTTTAGCTGCAGAAACAGGGCTTGTGACTAAAAGTTGGATCACAAACCTGGGAGTCTTGTCTCACCAGTAACTCATTTGCTCTATCTGCAAGTTATACATCATATCCAAAAAATTTTCCTGAAAAGTGACTAGGACATGTTTTAATTTTGTTAGCCCCACAGGAAAGCACTTCCTAGGGGTGTGTAAAAACCATTGCAAAGGTGCAGCTCCCACAACATCTCAGGATCAGGACTGGCTGTGAGACTGCAGGGTTCCCCATACAACAGCTTGAATGTCTGGGAATTCAGAGCTGGAATGGGCTGCTCGACTCTGCCAAGGCCCAGCCTGTTTGTCAGAATTTACAGGTCAGTTTTGTACCCATACCTGCTCCTTCTGTCTGGTTAGAGCTCCTCTACGCCAAGTGCTCAAGAAAGGACTCGAAGGACTAAAGAAGTTTCAAGAAGCCTGATGCATTAGTTATTCTCAGTGTTGCAACAAAGGCTGAAAAAAGCAGGGTGACAGCATACTGAAATTAAGTAATGTGTAACACTTTGCTTTTGTAATATAAAATCTGCAGCACAAAATGAAACCATTCTCTAGAGCACTCAGCAACACCAAGTCTCACAGACACAGTTGCTCCTGAGTTGCCAAATAGTAAAAAGCCTAAACATAAGTAAGTTAAAGGTCTAGATCAGATACTTCCTGACTCACTTCCGTTTATCCCACAGCACTTCTGGTCTCTGGGGAAGCCTCATTTTCAAACCATCTGGAAATGTTAAATTCTGTTCAGTTTCAAATGGCTTCTCTCAGCAAACTGGGCAGCTCAGAAAGTCCATCCATTCAGAGGCAAACATGAAACCATGCTGAACCATGATGCTCCTATGTCACTGCACAGGATGAGCAGGGCACCAGGGAGGGAATGAAAATGATATAAAATTAGAAAGAAAACCAAGATCTAGCACTTTGCACTGTCACATGTAAGCACTGCATGACACAGATGCACAGAGATGGACCTCCTCTCGCTGCACACTAAGATTCATTTTGTCACCAAAAAAAGACGTGAGTAAATCAGACACATGGCTACTTCAAGGAGTTATTTGAAAGCAGACAAAAACTGATGTAAACACGAAATCCATCAAGAGATTCCCCCACTCTGGGGCACCTCTCATCATTTTGGTATTATTCTTATAAAAGGACAAGAAAAAAAAGTAAGCTGAAGTCTTGGCCTGCAACATGAAAAAAAAAGTCACACCAATATTCCAGATGCTTGACAGCAGTCAGTTACAAAGAGCTGGAAAGTCAAGACTCCTAAAGTCTAGGAAAGGAAAATAAAAGCCAATGACTAAAAAAAAAAAAGGTCCAAAATCACTATGGGAGGGTGAAAAAAAAAACAGCAGAGCATACATCAGGGTATTAAACCCAGTTCAGTCTTGGTATCCACATATTTTTCAGTCTGAATGATAATTTTTTTTCCTGATTAGGTGCTTTGTACACTGGTGAGAGAATTAAAATCAACCATTCCAAGTTCAGACAACACACTGCTCAGCCTTCCTAAGCAGACACACATTCATATTCAGGTAAAGTGAACCCAAGTGTTCTGAACACCTGCAGAGTCAAGACCACCTTTAACATGACCTTAACACCTTTAACATGACTTAGGAGCTGGTCACTCACCATACTATGACCAAACCTACATCCTTTCATAGAGGCCAATAAAATGCCACGGTGGGGCTGTGGGAGAAATCAGAATGAAAGGACACAGTTTTAATTAGTGCTTTTAAGAAGAAATGCAATGCTGAAAGCAGAGCATTCAAAATGCATTTTCATGATCAGCAGCTTGACAAATTGCTTCCTTTTCCCTGCGAAACACAAATGCAGTGTTAATGTGTTTTAAAGAGCACTCTAACTTTTACAGTAACGGTCCCCAGCTGAACAGCAGAATCAATACATATTTCCATTTCGCTCTGCTTTTCTCACCTTTTCCAGGTGCTCAGACTTCAGTGTACAGTGACACATAGCACTAGGTGCAAAGGTTGATTAAACAACAGAAGTAAGAGACCACAGCAAGCTGCTCATACTACTCAAGATTAAGTCAACACACCAAATTCACAGTCTGTGCATGCTGCAGCAGGCATGGAGAAGGGGGGGAAACACTTCTGGGACAGACTAAATGGTTAGGCAGTGCCCCAGCCCTTCAGGTGTGTTACATTTTCTACAACTGAGCCTCTGCAAAATATTTTGCTGCCTGAACCCTGCATTGACAGCTATAGCACATGTACCCATTGCAGAACCAGAAACTCAACACTTCCTACTCGCTTCTTGAAAGTTATTTATAAAATCCATGACAGGCTGGCAAGTGGCACAAGACTGTCACATCTAACAGGGACTGCTCTGTCCCTGGGGATCCCACCTTGACACAGGGACCTTGCCCTGAATCACAGAATCAGCCAGGTTGGAGGGGACCACAGTGGGTCATCTCGTCCAACCTCACTGCTCAGGCAGGTTAATCCTGGAGCACACGGCACAGGATTGCATCCAGATGGTTCTTGAGTATCTTCAGTGAGGGAGACTCCACAATCTCTTTCCCTCCCTTGGAAATCAAAATGTGCATAGACACCCTCATCTCCCACCTGTGGGTGAGGAACCATTGTCTTTCCCACCACCTGAACCCAAAGGTGCTCCAGGCTGGAGGAAGCAGAGGCCATGCAGTGATCTCACCTCTGATTTTAGCTCAGTCACTCTTTTGCTTCACATCATCCCTATTAAAGCCCAGCAGCATCAGTTATGCAATTAAATGCAATTGCATGTGCCACGAAACTCCTCACAGTAGTGACAGTGCCATCAAACTCTTCTCCTTTCATAACTCCAAGAAAGAAAGAGCTGGTTAAAACAGCAGTTTAATGGTTTCCCAAGTATGTTACGAAGATTCAACACATCACAGCCATCTTGATACTCCCAGCCTGAGACAAGTCTAAAAAGAAAGGCTACACTGCATTCCCATACATTCAGAGCTAAATTATGTTCAAAAGGAAAAGATCTTCCTGAACTAGCTAGAGGAAGGATAGTTGCACAGGAGGCCCCAGGGACACACCAGGACTCAGGAGAACTTTGACAGTGTCTGCTGCAAGTGCAGAGAGCCCAGAGCAGGGTCTGCCTGGGCTCCGACTCCTCGGAGCAGAGCCCTGCAGAGCTGGGGTGGTTACTCCAGACCAGAGACTCCTTCAGCCTCAGAGGCCACTGAGAGACACAGGACCTAAGTCACATGTATTGCTTTACACTTTGTTTTTCTGCCAGGCAAAACAAACCACTGGTTTACATATAAATATTGTTCCGCTTAAGCGGGGAAGAAAGAAAGTACTTTATGCCTCAGTGTATTCCCTTGGAGAATGACGTGACGGAAACATCGTGGGTACCTTCATGGACCAACAGTCGGAAAAGCTGACACTGAATTTACAGTACATGGAGGGTAACATTCTGTTACTGCTTGATGTGAAAGAAGGGCTGGGCTGGGAGAACTGCTGCCAGAAGAAAGAGGAGCCACTGTGAAATGTCACTCATGGTAACTGGCAGAGAGCAGGAACACAGCACAGACTTCCAGCAATACCCAAAGAACTAAGGTGGCATCCAAGGGCAGAATTTTTCTGACTTAGTACTTGAAATAGTCTGTCAAAAATCCATCACCTCTTTGACTGAGACAACTGTGGAGGAATCCAGATAGCTGAATTTACCTCAGCTGAACCAAGGGATCAATCCACTTTAATAAGCAGTCCGGAAAATTGGAATAGACACAATATGAGTTTATTAATTTTTAATAGTTCATAGAAATGAAAAAAAAAAAAAACAAACCACAAAGCACTCATACATTGCAGTTCCCATTCATGTAGCAAAGAGCTTTCTTCAATCTGACCACTCTAAATGCCCACAGGACAACTTGATTTGCCCTTTCCAAGGTCTCGGGAAGCACAGCAAACAAAGGGAAGGTACATTCTCTTCAGCAACCGTCACTCAAGAATTGTTCCCAGCAAGGGGGTGGGGAAGAGAGAAAGTCTATTCTGTTGTCTGCAGATAGCAAATTGATCTACCCAAGGGATTTCCATATTGCCAGATGTCTTGAGAATGAATTAGAATCTCTCCTAATTCACATGAATTAGCATCTTCCTTCTCAGATGATCTACAAATTCATTACTCTGTCCAGAGACACACAAAGCTACTAAGTTTATTTGATTTACAATACAATTTCCAGCAAACAGCCTTCTACCAGTCAATCCATCCTTCCTGCCCACTGGACAGTGACTGACAGCAGCTGGGACGCATGACTGCTTGAAGGATTTTCCAGATTTCTGTGCTAAGAGGACATACACTCAATACTAACTCCGTTCAAGTTCAACACCATTTCATACAGAATTTCCAGGAAAGCACTACATAAAGTACATATGCCAATAATTCTCCACACTACCAGACCTCACTAGATGCTCCCCCATTCATCTGTAAATTCTCTGGTCAGTTAATATCCAGGCCTTACACACACACAAGTGTCACAACCTGCAGGTAGATAACACTGCATTTGCTTCCCTCCACAGTCCAGACACTCCACACCTTGGGGCTGACAGGTCAGTCCCAAGAGGATATTGCAGCTGTTGCCTGATTCTGCTTGCTAAACTTCCCCTCAACATCTGTTCCTCGCCAGAATTTTCACAGTCCCAGGTTCAATGTCTTACCATCCATATGGGATGAACTTTGGTGAGCCAAGTACTGAAATCTACACAGAAAATTTTGTATATAAAAGCTACATATCATAGTCCTGTCTAAATCTCTACTCCTGCCATAGCCCATGGGCATCAGTAACACAGCTCAGTGGCCACATACCTGGAGTATTCCCTGGTGTTTCATGCACATAAACTTGAGAGAGCTGGCAGAACATGATGATCAATCTACACAAGACTGAGCACACTCACAATTAATACACTGTGCTGAACCAGTTATAAAATGGAAGATAGATATGACAACTCTGCTGAATCATCCCATTTGATCCACTGAGTGAAGTAGGTAATTTCCCACCTCCCGCAAATACTGTCACTTTTCAGCTCAGTTTTTGCATAAAACTTGGTAAGTGTGCACAGCACAGCTCACCTTGCATCAGAGCTTCATAGTGTCCTGCTTCTTCCATCCTTACCAAAGTTACTAGGTAACATGAACAGAACAAATTAAAAAAACACTCCAATCAAATCCACATTCTCACAGCATACTTGGAGGCAAGGACCAACTTTGCAGACCCTTTGGCAAATTGTGGGTTTGTTTTTTTTTAATAAAACTCAATCCTCATCATGAAAAGAAACCTTCTCTAAAAAGATCCTACTTCTCCAAGAGGTATTTCATGTGACAGAAGGGGTGACAATTCAATTTACCTCCTATACTAGTTTAATGTGGTAGGCAGTTAAGTAAGTAGGCTTCTAAACACTTTCAATGACAAAATAGATTCAGACACTTAATGCATCTGGGTCTTGATTACAGGTTAATCTGTTACCAGATTTGATTTGACACACTGACTTATCATCACACAGGATTTCAACCTTCTGAACTGAAGAATTTCATGTGCATTCTTCTTCGTCGAATAGCTCAAGAACTCACCCACATGAAATACTCCTTGAACTGTTACAGAAAGAGAAATTCACACGTCAAGAAAACACTAATGAATTAAAAAAATTATAAATAGTGCTGTAGAAGATATACCATGGAGATTGCAGTTCTGAACAGTGTTTTGGACATAAAAGTGAAACGTATCTCAAAGAAAGACAGACTTGAGTATTTTACTAGGGAGTGTAGAACAAGAAAAATGCTACTGAAACTATGCATACTACTTGTAGATAGCCACTGTGTCAGGGAAATAAAAGCAATAGGAAAACTAAAGAGGCCTGCAACTGATTCCTTCCCTGCAGTGGACATCAGACTGCTCTTCCAAACCCTTACACCAAGTAAGTAGCACGCAGTAGTAGCAGGCAGCAAAGTCATGCTGTAATCTGTTGGTTTGAAAAGAGCATCTGAAGTAGAACAACTAGGACAGGGTTCACTGAGAGGAAAGGAGGGAGGAGACTCACAAAACAACAGGCCCCAAAACTTAGAGCTCCTCTTATCTCTGAAGTTGTAAGTAGGTCTGTTGATTTTACTAAAAATCTAGCCTAGAACAGGATCTATACTGGCAAAACATAATCAATATACCATAACCACTCACCACTGCAAAAGGAATCCAGCATTTTAAAACACGCAGATCATTTTATCTAAAAAAGCCTCAAGAGATCTTATCAATAAAATGCTTAAAACATTGATAAGCTATTTTGTAAACCACAGCTCAAATCATTATTACATTAAGCATTAGCTCTTAGTGAAACTTTTGCTTTGCAGTAAGGAAGCTGCAAGAAGTCTACTTACAGCTGATCCCAGAAAAAGCTTCCTGAAAGGCAGTAGGAAGCATTCAATTGATTTCAGATAAAGAACAGCTGAAATAAGCTTGACAATATTGTTTGTTCTGTCTGTGTGAGAAAGTATATTCATGAACCACACAACCAAGAAAGTGGGAATCAAATGCTGGGAAGGAGTAAAGGAAGTAGGAACACACAAGTCTTGACCTTTACAACCTCCTGAAACAAATTAGCACTGCCAGCAAATCCAGAGTGCCAACAGCCTGTTAAATATTTTCCAATTTTTACATGAAATAGACTTGGAAATGCTGAGCAGGAGAGAGAAGGAGAAGGCAGCAGTTTGGGGAGTGGAACATGTCATGCTGGAATTCCCAACACCAGGACGCTTTCACAAATTCCCATCACTGCAGATGCTCTTCCAAGCTACAAGTCTACCAATCCCTCTGTCTCCTGCCTGCATGGGCCCCTAGTTCAGATAGCAGGCAGGCAGTCCTCAGGACTCTCCTCCAGCCAACAAAAAAAAGACCAACTCTTGAACTGAGTTCAAGTCGTCTTTCAGGTAATTAGAACAAGTTGAGAACCATAAGGCATCTTCTGTCTACTTTGGAACTTGCTAGAATGACAGCCTCCCAGAGCCCAGCCAAAAATCTTTCCTCTAGAAATGCATCTCATTATTGTCCTTAAAGGATGTGCATAAAGTATTTGATCCAGCTCTCAAGAGCTGGCCTGTGTTGGAATATAAGGCACCACTGAACAGCCTTTTACCTCATTATTCACCTTTAAAACTTATCTATAAGTACAGTAACCACAATCTCAATGCAAATTGACAAGTTAATTCTAGCAAGGCCAGAGCCAGAAAACTCAGATGCTTATTTAGAACTGTGCTTTGCTCCTTAGTAACCTTCCCACAGACATGTTAACATCTACCTGAGATTTAACTCCACTTCCAGCTGTCACCTCAACATCCATTTGCTAAGCAAAACCAAAGATCCAGACTCTGACACACAGCCAGTGGAGCACTCAAACAAAACTCTTTTCTTCACCAAAAAAGTGTCAGTTCTCCTGTCCTAGCTCTCCACCAAAAAATGCAACCAAGTCACACAAGATCATACACAAGCAATACACCACAGAGACCCTTTTTGCCATCACACAAATGTTTGCCTTGTGGTTGCTGTCTCTCCCCTCCACCAGCACCATGCCAAAGCCAGACAAGATTCGTAATTCACTATTCTCAAAACATCACTTGTTTTGGTAAGTCTGACAGTCACACTGCTCACACTGGATGCTGGAATTCCCAAAGACCCACTTTAACATCAATGACATGTAACACTTGGGTCCCGAACCAGATGTCTTCTGCCCTGCAGACCAAGGGGGTCTTTGCACACCTTCAGCAGGAGTTTGTACTAAAAGAAACCGTATCATGATGGTAAGGGCTGCAGAACAAGCCTATTTAGCCCATATCTTGTGCATATAAACACCTAGACAACTCTTAGGAAAGAACATGACACGCTGATAGAGCAGTACCTGCTCTATAAATTAATATGCCCCTCAGCATAAGATCCAGTGGTGACGTTTTCAAAAGTAGGGTTTCATAAGGTCTGTTCTACCACCCAATCTCCCCCATCCCCAATATCATCCAGATCTAAGGGTGCCAACAGGCAATTGCAGGTGAATTCCACTTCAGTATTTCTTCAACAGCAAGGCTTGAAGAAATGCTTCAGAACATGCTTCAGACACCTAACTTCACATTCAGCCTCCTTGCTATACATTTTTGCTGTCACTTGACAGCAGTATATGATGTTTTGAAGTAGGCAGACAACACAAGCAAACCCGTTATCACTTTCCATTGAGAAGAAAGGGACTATCAAAAAGAGGCAAGATTCTTTGCTACCCACTTGACACAGCAAACACAGAGTGGTAGGTTTTCTTAAAACGAAAAACAAACAGCCTCCCCACAAACACAATACACAAAAGAAAAGCCTTCAAATTTTGTGGGGCTATAAGCAGCGAGCTAAATCCCTTATTACTACCACCACCACTCCTCAAGGGCAGATACACATGCCTCAGCTGACTGAATAATCCGTCCTGGGTTTGGCCTGACCCAGCACAGGCAGGTGAGCATCACCTCCCCGTGACTGGTCTGGACCAATTACATTTTTTCTTGAGAAGTGGGAAAACAAACACACACTGAAGTTTTGTTATGCTGTGCTTAGAAACCAAGTGATTTGCTTTTGTCTAAAGTTTGCTTTCCAAGGGGCTGGGGAAGCAGAGTGTGGTGATGGAGAAATGGATTTGACACTATTTGTGTAACAGAACACCTTGTAAGCAAAAAGGAAACTGAGGATGTAGCCCACTTCCCTGATTCCACAGAACACACAGCTCCACCTAGACGTACTTACCATGCAAACACTTAAACCAGTTGCTACAAAAGCACAGCTAGGAGAAGTTCTCTAACATTGTCCTTCTTTTTTTGGCTGACCAACACAGACATGCTACTGAAGATCCACTGAAGTTTCTGCTCAGCAGCTGCTTTGAACTGAGCAGTGAGGACAGGAACCAAATCTCTTATTCAAATCACAGAGATTATGAGAGGTTAATCCTCCTGACGCTGGCAACACAGACAGCTCTGTCAGGCGACCTGGTTCCCCAACCAAGAGGTGAACTACTCAGTAATCTAAACTGCCACGCCTCTCCAATATTCTGCTGTAGCCTTGACATTATTAGTAAAAAAACAGCTTGGTGGCAACGTACCGGAGTGTTACTATATGTATCACTGTCTAAGATGTATTCTGTCAGGTTAGCTTTAGTGACTTTGCTTTAAATGGGTTCCTACAAGTTACAAATTTCTCCTTAACTTTGAACTGCTTTATGATCAGAAAAAACAGCATCCCTACTCCTGAAACTGTGTCACATGAGGGGGGGAAAAAAAAAAAAGAAAATTATATCAAGCCTTTCAGAATTTTCAGATGTTTAAGATAAATACTACTGGACAGAGTAGTAAAGGAGGCTTCCAATTTTCAGTGGCATAAATTGTCTTTCTTTCAAGTCCTGCAGGGGTCTGTAAGAAATACATTATTTTAAGTTAGTGAAAATGCCTTAATTGAACAAGACAACAAAACCCACCCTACTTAATTTTACACAACACAGACTTCAACTCATATATGCCTCCAGCTGCCAAAGGCTAAGGAAATATACATAATGAAAGACATATAATTGCACCAGAAGGCAGGAAAAGAGACAGACTGATACTGTATCAGGTCTGCTAGGAGCCAGTCTGAGTTGGTAAACTGACTTTGATGACAAAGCAACTAGTTTATAATAAAAAGTTCAGTACAAAGAAAAAGAAAAAAAAAGCCAAAGAGCAAAGATAAAAACAATTACAAACACACATACACAACACAACCACTTAAAATTAACCAGATGAATGGACAAATCGATTTCTTGGGGTTTGGGGGTGGGGTTATTTATTTATTTTGAAAATAAGATATACTTCTTTACAGAATACTTTCTTTCAAGACACAGAGCATACACAGCTGCTGCTCAGACATCGCACACACAAGTCACTTAAATTACTAGAATCTTGCCAGAGTTATCAGGTCAAATCACACAGCCTGGTCAGATCAGTAACAGCTGCTTGCAGACACAAGTACTCTGGTCCTGAAGAACAAAGAGCAGAAATGACAGAATAAAACACTTGCGTGCGTGTCCTTTGGCTGGCGTGTGCTTCTCTCCTGTCAACAAAAGCCCTGAAATCACCTGCACAGCCTCCCCGGTGACTCAGGTTTCTACACTCCCTGTTCAGATTTAGTGTAAACAACATGCACCCTGCACAAGGAGTTGCTGACTAACCACGCCAGAAGTAACCACCTAATCACAACCTGGGTCTACTTTCTGGTAGTTTCGATTTAAGTTACAGGATCGCAAGCAATCAACCAACTGGAACTTGGCTAATTATCAAGCAGGACTGAGCATAAGCTTGTTCTGAAAGGCACAGATACTAACACAATGATACTAAAAAATACCACTCTTAAACTTCAGAAGTCTAGCATATCCACCCAAAAAGAAAGTCAAAAATAAAGCAACAACACATTTGTGGTGGATTTGGTAATTATTTTTTTTCGGTTGTTTTTTGTTGGGATTTTTTTAAAGCAAAACCATCCCATGCTACAGCAAATTATCAGCTTCCAGGGAAAACAGCAGCTGTGTTTTCCACACCAAATAATGAAGAGGGATTGGTCTATTTTGAAAAATATTTTCATTAAAATATTAAATATTACTAACATAAAATATTAGTAATATTTCAGTAACATAATATTACGTTACTTAAATATTGGCTTGTTTGGCTTCACAAACCAGAGAAAAGATTAATATCTATGAGAAAGAAATGAACTTGACTGTGAGCATCGAGAAGGAGTAAAAGAACTGGTGAGGATATGAGCTATGGTGTAACTGAATGAGATTCCCAGGCAGCAACAGCAGATCGAAGGGAACACTGTTGTCAAATTAATTCTTTGCCAGTCTGACTTCACTCTTAGCACTCACAAACTGCTCAGGCAACACTGGTTCCTAAAGGACACCCCCAAACTGTAGAAACAGGACAGGCAGATCACCACCAGCATCTGAAGGAGCTGTGTCTCACAAATACATTGACATTAACCTGCCAACACTTTCGTTTTGACACAACACGTA